>CAUYQU010067661.1:0-17015 GCA_963574635.1 Cheracebus regulus | reverse complement strand
GTCTTCAACAAGGAGAGGGAAGTAAAAAAGGGAAAGGAAAGAAAAAGAAGTAACCTAGTATCAACATCAAGTATGTGGTACTACTGTAAGAGGTATGAATGGAGGCTTCTAATTTGTATCGGAGGAAAACAGAAGCTTTTTTCATTTAACTGAACTGTGAACCCTCGTGCCTCTCATCTTTATCATCGGAGTTGACATTGAAACAAGTTCACATCAGAAGTTTGCATCGCGCTTTTATGCACTGTAAAATAAAATAAAATAAAATAATTTTTTTTTTTGTCTTTCAGTGCAGTTTTTTTTGGAAGAAATATTTTTAAATGGACAATGGACTGTACAATAAGTTACTTGAAATAAGTTACTTGTTTTGGGTAAATTTCAATTAGATTTGAAATAAAGATTTTTGTCCACCTTTTAAGGTAATGAAATAAAATTTGAAACTGACAAAAAAAAAAAAAAAAAAACTGTATTTATCGACTGCATGCAGTAGCTCACCCCTGCAACCCCAGCACTTTGGAAGGCTGAGGTGAGCAGATCACTTAAGGTCATAAGTTTGAGGCCAGCCTGGGCAACATGGCTAAAAACCTCATTTCTACTAAAAATACAAAAATTTGCTGGGTGTGGTGGCAGGCACCTGTAATCCCAGGTAATCAGGAGGCTGAGACAGGAGAATCACTTAAACCCAGGAGGTGGAGGTTGCAGTGAGCCAAGACAGCACCACTGCACTCCAGCCTGGGTGAGAGAGCAAGACTCCATCTAAAATAATAATAATAATAATAAATAATATATATATATATACACACATACACACCACACACACACACACACACACACACACACACACACACAGTTATCAAAACAGTATGGTACTGGTATAAACTAAGGTACATAGACCAATGGAACATAATAGAGAACCCAGAAATAAAGCCAAATTAACTGATCTTCAACAAAGCAAACAAAAACATAAATCGAGGAAAGATACCCTATTTAATAAATCATGCTGGAAAAACGAGATAGTCACATGTAGAAGAATGAAACTGGATCTCTCTCTCAGCTTTATATAAAAATCAACAACTCAAGATGGAACAAAGACTTAAAGACTTAAATCTAAGATCTGAAACCATAAATATTCTAGAAAATAACCTGGAAAAAACTCTTCTGGACATGGGCCTAGGCCAAGAATTTGTAACTAAGACCCCAGAAGCAAATGCAACAGAAACAAAAATAAACAAACAGGACCTAATAAAATGAAAATGCTTCTGTATAGCAAAATAAGAAATCAGCAGAGAAAACAACCCACAGAATAGGAGAAAATATTTGCAAACTATGCATCTGACAAGGATTAATATCCACAGTCGACAAGGATTAATATCCACAGTCTACAAGGAACTCAAATCAGCAAGAAAAAATAAGTATCATCAAAAAGCAGGCAAATGACATGAACAGACAATTCTCAAAAGAAGATACACCATGACCAACAAACATATGAAAAAATGTTCAATCTAACTAATCATCAGAGAAATGCAAATTAAAACAACAATGAGATACCACATTACCCTAGCCAGAAGGGCCATTATTAAAAAGTCAAAAAACAATAATGTTGGTTTGGATGTGGTAAAAAGGGAACACTTTTACTCTGCTGGTGGGAATGTAAATTACTATAACCTCTATGGAAAACAGTATAGAGATTTAAAGAACTAAAAGTAGATTTGCCATCCAATCCAGCAATCCCACTCACTACTGGATATCTACCCAAAGGAAAAGGAGTCTTTACATCAAAAAGACACGTGTTTACATAACAAAGAAGCATAAAAAAATTTAAAAGACACCTGCATGTAAATGTTTATTGTAGCGCAATTCACAATTGCAAAGATATGGAACCAATCTGTGTCCATCAACCAATGAGTGGATAAAAAAATGTGGTATATATATACCATGGAATACTACTCAGCTGTAAAAACATAATAAAATAATGTCTTTTGGAGCAATCTGATGGAGCTGGAAGCCATTATTCTAAGTGAAGTAACTCAGGAATGTGAAACCAAATACCGTATGTTCTCATAAGTGAGAGCTAAGCTACTGAGTCTACAAAGGCAGACAGAGTGGTATAATGGACTATGGAGACTCACAAGCAGGAGGGTGGAGTGGGTGAGGGATAAAGAACTACTTTCTTTTTCAGACAGGGTCTCACTCTGTTGCCCAGGCAGGAGTGCAGTGGCGTAATCTTGGCTCACTGCAACCTCTGCCTCCCAGGTTCAGGCAATTCTTCTGCCTCAGCCTCCCAAGTAGCTGGAACTGCATGCATGCGCCACCATGCTCAGCTAATTTTTGTATTTTTATTAGAGATGGGGTTCCACCAAATTGGCCAGGCTGTTCTGAAACTCCTGACCTCACGATCTGCCCACCTCTGCCTTCCAAAGTGCTGGAATTACAGGCCTGAGCCACCGTGCCCAGCCTGTTTTTATTTGTTTCTGAGACAGACTGACTCTATCCCCCAGGCTGGAGTGCAGTGGTGCAATCTCCACTCACTGCAACCTTGGCCTCCCAGGTTCAAGTGATTCCCGTGCCTCAGCCTCCAGAGTAGCTGGGTTTACAGGCATGCACCACCATGCCCAGCTAATTTTTGTACTTTTAGTAGAGACAAGGTTTCACCATATTGGCCAGGCTGGTCTCAAACTCCTGACCTCAAGTGATCCACCTGCCTTGGCCTCCCAAAGTGCTGGGATTACAGGCATGAGTCACAGTGTCAGTGTGAAAAAGCTGCTTACTGAGTACAATATATACTACTTGATGGTGGTTGCACTAAAAATCTCAGGTTTCAACACTATGCAATTCATCCAAATAACTAAAAGCCACTTGTACTCTAAAAGCTAATGAAATAATGAATATATATATATAATATATATACATTATATATATGTTATATAAATAACTCAGTATTTATATATATAATATATATAAGTAACTTGATGGATTACATGGAAAATTAAATACAATTAAAGACTTAGAGATAATCTTTAACAAGATATCCATAATTTAAGGTTTTTTTTTTTAAGAAAAAATATTAAAGAAACAATGTGTAAGGAAAATGAAAGGATGGAAAAAAAAAAATCAACCGGTTTTCAACTGGAGGACATAAAAATAGGAGAAAATAGAGAATATTAAGTATTCAAAAACACTATAATTTTCCAGCTCTAATGAAAAATATAAACTCTCAGATAGAGGAGGCATAATTTAACATAAATTACCTTAAACAGAATAAATTTCAAAAACAACCCATACCTAGATACATTATGATGAAGGTGCATATCAAAAGTCAATACATTTAAAAATAAAAAGATTTCTTCCTTTCCTGATTCAGGTTGTCTGTAAAGATATAATAAGAATAAATAATTTACATAAATCTCAATATATATTTTAGTCATATGTACTAACTTTATGAGAAATCCTCTCAATCTTGTGTGCTTTGAAAACTATTACAGCCTGCTTGGCTGTGTTTTTGCAACCAAATGAATGAAATGGTTTTGTTGCTTCTCTTAATTCCTAACTGCTTAAAAGCAAAGTTTCTTGAAGACTTACTGTAATATTTATCTTCATTAGCTTGAATTAGCAAATGACAGAAGCAAACTACATGAGACTGAAGCACCCTTTCCAGTTTCATTCATAAGTGTTAAACATTTACGGTAAGCCTATGATAGGCAAGGAATCCCAAATGATACAAAGATGTTGATTAATTAGGTGATTTTCCTTTCAGCCTATTAATAAGGTAGGCAGTATTATATTTGAACATATGCTAGCTATCGGTAGGAAGAAAAGATATTAAACTTCTGGCTGTGCACAGTTGGCAATGCAACTGATGAATTCAGGGAATAAAAATATATTTTTAGTATAAGTAAAGCACAGTTTAAAAAATTAAACATGCTTCCAACTACCCTCCCCCCCAATGCCAGTTTCAAGTAAAATGTCAATTTAACATTATTTACTCTTTTGCTTTACATAGGGCCCTTATAATTTTAACAATCACAATCGAGAATGTACTGCAGGAAAAAACATGGAATGAAAACATATCTTTATGTAAGAAAGCCTCTACTGAGAGAATCACATGTATATCTTCAAGCTTTTCCAAAGCTACAAAGAATCACTAAAACAGATAGACATTTAAAATGAGTACTATTTAAACCCTCTAGATTTAAAAAATGTTTATTACTATGACTTCATAGGATCTGTAACTTCTGAAGAACAATTATAAAGGAGAGAAAAACACACGTAGTATAATAGTTGTTGAAATGAAGACAAGAGATTTTTCTTCTCCTCAAATTGTGTCAATGAAGGATGCTAATAATAGAATAAAATTTCAAAGAAGAACAATGCAAACCATAATTAAAAATCAATGCAGTATTAAACTGTCGAAACTCTGGGGCAAGAATTATAATAGAGACTCCCAATAGAAGACAATTAAACTAACAAAAACAGACACACAATAGATAAATCATCTTCAATTATCTTAAAGATAGAAATGAGCACCAGAATTCAATATAGTCTCTTTAACTACGAAAGACAATGGAGTGGATACATTCAGAGCAATGTTCAGAAAAAGATAATCTTACACAAAGGAGTTTTCAATGAGTGGAAAGAACACTACCCGTATTTGCTTGGCAAGGAATTTACGTACCATAAATGATTATTTCAAAGGTATCATGAAAGAAAATATTCCTTACCAATAAAACAAAGGGATTGTATGGTTTAAAAAAAAAAAAAAAGACAAAAATCCCTATCCCTAAATATCATTGCTGTTATATATTTTAAAAGCTGTTTCCCAAGCACATTAACCTTTAAAAGACATCTGTGACCAGGCGTGGTGGCTCACACCTGTAATCCAACACTTTGGAGGCCAAGGCGGACAGATCACCTGAGGTCAGGAGTTCAAGACCAGCCTGACCAACATGGTGAAACCATGTCTTTTAAAAAAAAAAAAAAAAAAAAAGACATCTGTACAAAAATCAGTTCTCATTATTCTCAACACAATCACTACCATTGCAGGTAAATTTTGGAGATGACAATATAACAGCATATTATCACCAACCTGCACATTTCAGTTTTCCAATATCTATATTGCCCTTTTCTTTGACTTCTACTAAGAAAGAATCACTGCATAAAAGTGACAGGACTTCTCATGTTTTTCTTGGTTTTAATGAAGTTAATTTTAATCCATTCACAAAGATTATATAGTAGTCTCCCCCACCCTCAATAAGCAGTTTTGCATTCCATAGTTTCAGTAATCCAAGGTCAACTGTGGTCCAAAAATAGGTGAATATAGTATAGTAAGATATTTTGAAAGAAAGAGAAAGACACATTTACGCAACTTTTACATCATTTTAATTCTATTTTACTTATTGTTAATCTTACACTGTGCATAATTTATAAATTAAACTTTATCTTAAATATGTATGCATAGGAAAAACATAGTTACCGACAGGGTTCAATACTATCTGTGGTTTGAGGCAACCACTGGGTGTCTTGGAACCCAGTTAAGTGGGGGAACTACTGTAATTTACAATACAAAGAATTACCGAAGGAATAGCTTTTTCTCAGTGTGACTTACCAGTTACTTGATTGAAACTGGGGCCTTATTTCAAGATCCCAGGCTAATCCACGAAACAGTAATAGCAGATATTTTGATTACTGACAATGTCATAGGCTACATAAATATACATACTCATTCACTTCATTCTAACATTACTATGAAGTGGGTAATATCACCAATCCCATTGCAATAATGAGCAAAGCAAGACTCAGAAAAGTCACTTGACCTTCCCAAAGTCACTTAAGCAGTTGGAACACTACCATAACCATCTGAATGGTGATTTTCATACAGAAAGTACTTTCACATATAATAGGCTGTCAATTCTGTGAGATAACTTATAATTAATCCAATTTAACAAAGGAGGAGCTTTGTGGTTTGTGCCTGTAATCCCAGCTACTTGGATCCTTGCCGAGGCAGGAGGATCCCTTGAGTCCGGGAGTCCTGCATCAGCCTGGACAATGTAGCGAGACCTCATTCCAAAAAAAAACAGAAAACGACAACAAAAAAGAGGAAAGGTCTCTAAGATGTAAAACACTAAGTGGAAGCATCCAGTGTTCATTATACCACGCCATTTATAAATGTCCTTAACATGAAATACTCAAGAGACCAAAAAAAATGTTGACTTACGAAAGCAAAATTGAGTAGCATGGGACTGTAATTTGGATCCACGAGATAAAATCCTTACCCTAACACTGGTACACAGTGGATGAGGAGAAGAGGTGAGAAATGAAACTTATACTTGGGTTTATGCCATGGGGAATACATTTACTGGAACTGCTTTATAACTGGGTATTTTTTGTTTCAGTCGTAACATTCCCAAGGATAAGGTCCAAAACAGCCTCATCCCTTTAGGTACTCATACTAAGTATGGTTCTTATAAGACTGTACTGTCTATATTTTATATTTGATGTAAATATAACATCTTAATAGATTCATCAAACTTCCTACTTAAAGATATATCAGGTACAAAACAACTAAATTACCTTTAAGAGATGCTTGCTTTCAAATATTATACAAATTATCTTATAGAGATAAGTTTTAGATTCTCTTAAAATAAAAACTTTATAGTTGTACTTCAACAAGTTTCTGCAGTAACAGCATGACCAGAATCTGGTAACCTGTAACTTTTAAACTCTTTGAAATTTGGCCAAAATAAATTACTTCTTTTCAATTTGTTTTGGGAATAGACTTTCAGAGGTAAATCTTACCTGAGTATATTTTACTAACTGTATATATGTAAAATCTGAACAAGTGGTTGGTAATAATGATTGTTAAACACAGTAGGGTAGACTTGATATCTAGACAAGATAGTGGTGAGAGCTGCACTTTTAAGAACATTTGCTACTTGCTCTGATAAAAAGGAAAAACAAAGAATGTTTCTGTTACGTAAAGTTACTATGAAATGCTTAGAACTTGAACCTACAACAATAGATACAGCTGCCACTACTTTGAAAACAATTTCATTTGAATCCATCATATGCTAAAAGCATATGTCCACAAGTCTAGTTAACATCTTCAAGACTGTACATTTGACTAATCTTTACTTCTAGCCTCTTCAAACATAAAACAAAAACAGCTTACTATATATGAGAAAGAGCAAGAGCTAGGGAATGATGAGAATCATCAGACGATGGGTAGTAGCTGAAACAAGACACTGTAAGAACAGAAAAGGGCCATAGCTACAACACTTAGAATTAAATGTAACATCCTGTTTATGGAAGAAAACCTGCTCTGCACAATTCATTAACTCAACAAATACTAATTACTGATTGATACATAACAGTGGTATATTCGAAGGTTTTTAAAAATACTTATTTTAACATAAGAACCCTGTGTCCTTCGTAAAGTTTTTTTTTTTTTAAACCAAACACCTTAAAATTCTACAATTAAATCTGAAATTAACTACACGTAATTGTGTACAGAAAAGTAATATTTAACTTTTAATTTTTAGTATGATTTAGATCAGGAAGAGATCTAAGATTATTCAGCCCAAGCTTTTTAATTGGAGGAAAAGCAAAAAAAAAGCTAGTAAATAGCCCATATGGTCGCACAAACAGTTCTATCACGGAATGCAAAATGAAAAAATATATTAAGCAGATTTAGACTTACAATATACTCTTGTCAAAGCTAATGACTAAACAATCAACAAAATAAATTCTGAACTAAAGTTTTCTTAGCTAACTGTAATAAGGAAAGGGGTTCCTAAATGGCTAAGAAATAAAATTTCTTTTACATAACAAGGCTGGCATAGCTATGGCTGTAATAAAAACTACCTTTAGAGAAACAAATAAATATTCAGGATAAGTGTTTTAAAGTTAAAAGAAAGAAAAGAAAACCAAAATAGTCAATCCCTTTCCCCCAAGTCTCCCTGATTACTCTATTTCTGGGCACAGAAGCTTAGGCCTGTAATCCCAGCACTTTGGGAGGCCAGGGTTGGTAGATCTCTTGAGCCCAGGAGTTGGAGACCAGCATGGGTAACAAGGTAAAACCCCATCTCTACAAAAATGACAAACAATAGTTAGCTGGGAGTAGTGGTGCACACCTGTAGTCCCAGCTACTCTGGAGGCTGAAGTGGGAGGATTGCTTGAGTCTGGGAGGTGGAGGCTGCAATGAGCTGTGATGGTGCCAGTGCACTCCAGCCTGGGCAACAGAGTGAGACCCTGTCTCAAAACAACACCACCACCACCACCACCTCAAAATGGTGCCTTCCCTGTATCTAAAATGATTTTTACCTATATTTTACCTATAAATTACCTGATAAATATATAATCAGCCCTCCTTTCAATAGATAGCATACTTTGAGGCAGCAGGCCCCAGCCTTTTTGGCAACAGGGACCAGTTTTGTGGAAGGCAATTTTTCCATGGAAGGAGTGAGAGGGCACATCATCTAGATCCCTCACATGTGCAGTTCACAACAGGGTTTGCGCTTCTGGGAGAATCTAGCGCCCCAGCTGATCTGACAAGCGGTGGAGCTCACGGGTAATTCGCTCACTTGCCCTCCACCACTCACCTCCTGATGTGATACCTGGTTCCTAACAGGCCACAGACTGGTAGCAGTCCGCAGGCCTAGGGGTTGGGGACTCCTGCTTATAGGTAGAAATATAAACATTTTTTAAAAACAGCATTATGTTAGGAGAGGGTTCTGAAAGAGCCAGAGAAGTTTAAAAATGAATTTATGGTACTTGTTTTTTTTTTTTCAGTTACTACCCATCAAATAAAAATAGAGACAGACTTATCCTTCTACAGATGGCAATTTTCTATAACTTGAGGAGTACCATAAATCATGTATTTAAAAATATTTTCAGGCACATCCCTGTAATTGTTTTGGTTTAAACTTTATTAATTGTACTCACAAACATAATTTTTAGGAAAGGATGGCAGTGATTGGTACAAGCAAGAAATTAAGATTCTCTACAAACTCATACTCGGATTACTCTCAAACCTGGCATGTGACATCTACAGTATTAAACCAAAAACCCCCCAAAATTGTTCATTTTAAATGTAATCCTTTACTGATTAAAAATATACATGCATATCTTTTTAAAAATATGGAGAAAATGGCTATGCATGGTTGCTCACACCTGTAATCCCAGCACTTTGGAAGGCCAAGGCGGGTGGATCACCAAGTCAGGAGTTCGAAATCAGCCTGACCAACATGGTGAAATCTCGTCTCCACTAAAAATACAAAAATTATCTGGGAATGGTGGCACCTGCCTGTAACCCCAACCACTCCGAAGGCTAAGGGCAGGAGAAGTGCTTGAACCCAGGAGGCGGAGGGTGCAGTAAGCCAAGATCGCGCCACCGCACTCCAGGCTGAGGGACAGAGAGAGACTCCATCTCAAAAAAATAAATAAACGGAGAAATCAGAACCATACTTAAAAACGTGGTTCACAACAGATGTAAATATCTATTAATAATGAACTAATATGGAATGATCTCTAAGAATATTGAACAGAATACAGAGTACAGCCAATTGCATGTGTGTGTGTGAGAGAGAGAGAGAAAGAAAGAGAGAGAGAGAGAGCTGCGCGCGGGGGAACAGGGTCTCATTCTGTCACCCATACTGAAGTGCAGTTGCACAATTACAGCTCACTGCATCCTCTATGGTTCACAACAGATGTAAATATCTATTAATAATGGGCTAATATGGAATGATCTCTAAGAATATTGAACAGAATACAGAATACAGCCACTTGCGCACACGCGTGTGTGTATGTATGTGTGTGTGGGGGGGGTGCGTGGGGGAACAGGGTCTTGCTCTGTCGCCCACACTGAAGTACAGTGATACAATTACAGCTCACTGCATCCTCTACCTCCCAGGCTCAAGTGATCCTCCCACCTTACTCTCCCTAGTAGCTGGGACTACAGGTGTGTGCCACTACTCCCGGCTAATTTTTGTGCTTTCTGTAGAGACCGGGTTTCACCATGTTGCCTAGGCTGGTCTTAAATTTCTGAGCTCAAGCGATGTCGGCTCTCAAAGTGTTGGGATTGTAGGCATGAGCCACCATGCCCAGCACCACTTGTATTTAAAAAAAAAAGAGAGAGAGACAGAGATATACACATCAACTCTTATCTCTATTCATCAGGATCAACTATGATCCAGGTGTACACACGTGTATGTGTTAATACACGTATACATATTGTATATGAATTGTGTTCATACATATACATATTCGGGTCATATCAGTTTGTCTATTTGCTGGGGAAAGAAAATGGGCAGCTGAGAGTTATGGGTGAGAAGAAAACTCTCTACTGTAGAGTCTCTTCTGTCTTGAATTTTATGTTTTGGTATGTTATCACCTAAAATGCAGTCCTTACAGGAAGGCTTGGAGGATATTCAACAGGAAATCAGAACACAGGCTTTTGAGATATGAACATAACTTTAGTTCCTAACTGTATCCTTATTATAGTCAATAAAAGCAACTGTTCATATCTGAAAAGACTTTCATATGTATTTGTTCTGGATTATGTTTCCAGTGTGATAAATGTCCAAAACTCATCCAACTGACTGGACGTTGTGGCTCCCACCTGTAATCCTAACACTTTGGGAGGCCAAGGCAGGAGATCCCCTGAGGTCAGGAGTTCAAGACCAGCCTGGCCAACATGGTGAAACCCCATCTTTACTAAAAATACAAAAATTAGCCAGGTGTGGTGGCACATGACTATAATCCCCGCTACTCGGGAGGCTGAGGCAGGAGAATTGCTTGAACCTGGAAAGCAGAGGTTGCAATAAGCCGAGATTGCACCACTGCACTTCAGCCTGGGTGAGAGAGCAAGACTCCATCTCAAACAACAATAAAAACTTCATCCAACTCAATATTTAAGATTTATGCATTTTATTGTATATTAATTATACCTCAACTAAAAATATATAGAATAGAACTTCTCTAATCCTAAGGTGGTAATAGTTCTCGATCTTTTAGAACATTAGAAACAGCGGAATTAAAGAAAACAGTTATTTCCTTCCAATTCCTTGTTATTCCAAATATGGACCATAGACTAACAGAATCAACATTAACTGGGAGCATTTAAGAAACTCAAAATCTAAACCTCTCATCCCATATCTACTGAGTTAAAAAATGTATTTTAACAAAATTCACAAGTCACTTATGTACATATTCAAGATGAAAAGTTCTCATAACTTTTTTACCAGAATTTTTTTCTACTTTTTTTTTTTGTTTTCTTTGTATTTTATTTTTCATTTTTACATTTACCAGAATATTTCTGGTTGAAATCTAAGAAGCTCTACTTTTGAAAAGCTCCAAAGATGTACAATGAAGACATAAAATTGCAATATAAGCACTGTGGCTTGAGGGCAAAGAGATAGAAGGTGCTCATTTTTGTAAGACTAGTTTACATGGTAAAATATTCCAATAAACTGCAGCTACTTACTAACTATTCTTAGTAGTTATTTCATTAAATAACTGTTTCTCTGCTACTTGTCAGGCCCTTAAAAGGATTAGCTATCCTAACACTCATAGTCATATGATCTGCATATGCTCAAGCACATACACACATGCACACGCACACACATGCACACACACACAGATCTATTCAGATTATCTGATTCCATCTTAAGAAAAAAGAATTTATTTATTAATTTTTGAGATGGAGTCTCACTCTGTCACTCAGGCTGGAGTGCAGTGGCGCAATCTCGGCTCACTGCAACCTCTGCCTCCTGGGTTCAAGCGATTCTCCTGCTTCAGCCTCCCTAGTAGCTGGGATTACAGGCGCATGCCACCAGGCCTGACTAATTTTTGTATTTTTAGTAGACACGGGGTTTCACCACGTTGGCGAGGATGGTCACAAACTCGTGACCTCAAGTGATCCACCTGCCTCATCCTCCCAAAGTGCTTGAGTACAGGGATGAGCCACCATGCCAGGCCAGAAAAAAGAATGCAATCTAGACTTTGCTAGTAGGGAATTACAGAAAGACAAAACAAAAATCCATTAGATGCCAGGAAAACAAAGGATCTCACTGACAGGCTGTGAAGCATACTTTAACCAAATTATCAGGGATTCTGCAAATATTAAATACTAAAAAGTTTCTAAGAGTTAAAGTAAACATTGTTTTATTCCTGGAGGTGCAATAGAGGGAAGTTGGGTATGCAATGATAAAAGGATTTCAATCTGTGTGGTTCAAAGTGACAATTTGGTTTAAAAAAAAAAAAAAGAAGAATTCTCACTGGTAAGATAGCAAATAGTGGCATATACTTTCAAGACAAATAGTAGGTATGGGAGGCCTTGCAGGATTATTGCAGTCAAGAGATTAATGCCACACACATGAGCAAGAGTACATAACACACAAAACTTTATAGGCTGGGTCTCTCTAGGAATTAGTATACTGACAGGAAACATTCTGAAATTTGTTCAATCTCAGAAGCCGAAAAGCCTGTGAAAACAGCCCAATAAGTGAGTGTTAAAGACAGCCCAACTGAGGTAAGGGAAGATAATCTGGGAAAATGGGAAGAAGAGGCTAATTGTGCTGTGGTAACAGAGTAGATCACAACCAAAGGACATTCAAATAAAAGTGGAATGATTAAAAATGACTCATCTCTAGCAATACAATATTTCAGAGATGCAACGTGGTGTTTTCTGGATTAAGAATTTTAGACTAGTGGCTCTCAGTTATATCTAATTATAATTTACGTAGCTTTTTCAAAATTCACCTGCACCCCTAACCCTAATACAATTCTTATATGCCCAGGGATGAGACAATGACAATATGGCAAAAGACATACATTAGCCCCCTTCATTGAGGTGATTCTGATATAATCCATCTCCATAAACATGCCTTTGAACATCAAGAACTGAGGCATCTGTGGGCATTTTGGGTTAAAACAAATTTTGCCCTGTAGACTTAGTTTATGTTACAATATTTCTTCAAGTTAATTACTTTCTTGGGATTCAATAGACTGAGGAATCCAATTTATAGAAATCCCCACAAAATTATATACTGTAACTTATATTTATAAAATACTGGAACATACTGCACTTGAAACAGGGAGAAAAGGTAGCTTGAGTATTACAGTAATATTTACATTTCTATCTTATCCTAGTTTAATTTGTTGGCCACATCCATGCTGGGCTTGTTAATTACTTTTATTAAAAAGTATGAAATATTTCAAGTATATTAAAAGAAGAATAATTACTGGATAATTGGTTTTGTCAAATCTTTAAATTTTCTTACCTAGTTGGTATTTCATCCAAAGTTCGAGTCAAAATTATAGACACAAAAAAAAAACAGTAGAACTTTTTCATTTTCAATAATTATCTTAAGTTCTAGACACAAATTTATAAAATAAGTATCATTTACCAGCTTTCTAACATTTTACAGGGTTTTGTTCTGATTTCTTGTCAACATATGAAAAGCAAAGTACCCTAGCAAAAACAGAGTAGTTATACTCCAATATTTAACATCATTAAGCCTTCTATTTTATAGCACTTCAAATAACTGTTTTACTTTCCTAATAAAATCTGAATATAATAATTTCCCTTTAGATTTATTTTTCTTTCTTTAGGTCATTTGTCTTTGCTATAATAACCTCAATATGTGCTAGTGTCAGATTTTTCATGTACTTGAACAATGGACGGATGAAAACAGAGTTAAAATCATACTTATAGATGAAACAGATACAAGATTTCTATAAAGTACCATAAAAACGGACTTCATGCTAAACAATTTTATGTGTGTAATGCTAAGGTAGGCTGTACATCTGACTAGTAACCCACTTTCTCAAGACTGAATAGATCATCTACGTATAACAATAGAAAATAGCAGAAATATTAATAAATGGTAACCCAGGCTGGACGCCATGGCTCACGCCTGTAATCCCAATACTTTGGGAGGCTGAGGCGGGTGGATCCTTGAGGTCAGGTGTTTGATACTAGCCTGGACAACTTGGTGAAACCCCATCTCTACTAAAAGTACAAAAACTAGCTGGATGTGGTGGTGTGTGACCGTAATCCCAGCCATTCGGGAGGGTGAAACAGGAGAATTGCTTGAACCCAGGAGGCTGGAGTTGCAGTCAGCTGAGATCGCACCATTGCATTCCAGCCTGGGTGACAGAGTGAAACTCCATTTCAAAAATAAATAAACAATAACCCCAAATAATCCCTCTCCCCTGTTATTTCAGTCAAGTTTTTCTACCAGTTATATTGTTAAGAGAACCTCTGCTTTAAAGTACTGCAACTTAGTGCAGTGACACACACCTATAATTCCAGTACTTTGAGAGGCTGACACAGGAGGATCGCTTGACGCCAGGAGTTTGAGATGAGCCTGGGCAACAGGCTGTGAGATTCTATTTCCACAAAAAAAAAAGTAAAAATATTATCCAGGCATTGTGGCATATGCCTGTAGTCCTAGCTAGCTGGGAGGCTGAGCTGGGAAGAATGCTTGAGTCCTGGAATTTGAGATTACAATGAGCCACGATCTCACTACTGCACTCAGGCCTGGGCGACAGAGCAAGACCCTATCTCTTAAAAACACAAACAAACAACTTGCAATTTAGGTGGAAAAGAGAAGTAATATTACATCATTTTTCATTCAACAAACACTTATAATAAAGTACTTACTACTAAGTGCTGGACCTAGGCACTATGTCAGGTTAAGACATAGTCTGATTTCAAGTGACTTAGGGACTACTTAAAGGTCACTTGCAGGTGTATGACTCCACCTGTCATCCATCCAACAAGTATTTCTTGTAAGCCTACTACACATACTGTTCTAGGTGATGGCAGACATAGCAGTAAATAAAACAAGACAAAACAAAGTCCTCGTTCTCACAGAGCATCCATTATGGTAAGGGGAGAAAAGGAAATAGAAACATGTCAAGTAATCATAAAAAAGAATAAGGAAAAAAAGGACAGTAATTTTATATAAAATAATGACATCCATCTTCGTGTTGAAGATACATCTACTGAACAAACCTTTTATTTATGCTCTCATTTAACTGGTATCTTGAAAGGTACCAATTGCTTCCCAATCACCAAATTTAACGGAATTTTCGGTCTCCATTTTCCTTGTATTCCTACAAGCAACTGATACTGCTGACCACCTTCATTTTGAAACTCCAGTGGTTTGCATGACAAATTTCCTATTCTGGTTCTTATCTCTTCACATTAGTGTGACATTAATGTAAGCTAAATAGTCACATCTAGGAGTTAAGACCATCCCCTATTCAAAAAAAGGAAAGAGATTTAATTGAAGTGGAAACTGGATAGCACCTAGAGAAAAGTTTTCACTTGTTTCTTAATTTCCAATAGTTTTTAGAAGATTATACAGCAATGCAATGACATGTATTCAAATCACTAGAGTGTAACAACATAATAAGCACCTGTACAAAATCTTACATTTTATGAAACCCTTTCACATTTACTTCATTTAATCCTCATAAAATAACCTAATGAGGTAATAGTTGTATATTAAAAACAAAGTCCTACTTTTCAGAATGACTTCACTAAAAAACTACACCTAAATACTACCTTTTATTTTTTCTTTAACATTTGGAAAATAAAGTGTAATGAAAAACTTAAGAAACATCTGTAATCCCAATATTCAAAAATAACACTTGCTAACATTTTGCCAATGAACATTTCTTCCATCCCATCCCTATTACGTAACTTTTAATTGCTTCATACTATCTAGAATATTAACGTTCTGTAAAAAAGAAGTTTGCTTTTTATTTAAAAATAACCCAGGTGGGGGGGCCATACTGATCAAACTGACTGTGACATCAACTCAAACAATTTGTATAATTATTTAAGTTGCAGTTTTAAAGTTACAAGTGGAAAAAGAAATGAAGCATATTTATTCAATAAATGTTTACATGTGCAACACAAACAAAAAATATGTACATGAAGACAATAAGATTCTCACCTGTTCAATCTCTTTGGTTTTTGATGCTATTGCTTTAAAGCGACTGGTTAGCTGACTATCTTCAAATAATTCTATGCCATCTGCTGTGTTTGACTCAGGTTCCTCTGGCTGGTCAGTAAATAATGATGCTGTGGATCCTGCCTCATACTCAGAAATTTCAGGCAAGTTACTTTCATCTGATTTCTCTAGCTTTTCAGCAGCCCACTTGCTTGCAGCCTCAGCAAGTTCCTTTTCAGTTAGCCTACTGGGTTTGTCTAACATCTTTGATGAAGAAGCTGCTGAAGCACTTGCGGGTGAAGTATCTCTTGATGTTTTCAAAGACTGGACAGGCCTCTCTTTGTTCCTATGTTGAGACTGATGGAAAGAGTATGATTTGCTCCTTTCTGGAGAGTAGCTTCTGCTACTGACACTGGAGCCAGATCTGCTGTGTGGAGAATCCTTTCCGCCACCAGGTGATTCTCTGAAAAAAGCATTGTCTCTTTTATGAGGAGACCGCTGTCTTGCATCATGGGAAGAGTAGAAACTTTTTCTTCTAAAGCCATCTCTCATGTCCCTGTATTCAGGTTGCCTGCTTGCAGAATGATCATCTCTTGTCCATCTATAACCAGATTCATCACTGGGATGATTTTGAGGAGATGCTCGTTCTCTCGGAAGTCTTTCATATTCATATCGTCCCTCAGACCACATTTCACCTCTTCTGTAAGCCACGACTTGTGCTCTCCTGGAGACCCCCGTAAACGTAGTCGCTCGCCCGCCGCCGCAATCCCTGGGTCTTTCTTAAGTATTTTACTCCCTAAGCTAGACAATAGGATGGGTATTTCTTCACTTCCATCTCATTTAAAAATCACTTATTTTTTATTTATTTATTTTTGAGATGGAGTCTCACTCTGTTGCCCAGGCTGGAGTGCAATGGCGTGATCTCAGCTCATTATAACCTCCGCCTCCTGGGCTCAAGTGATCCTCCTCCCTCAGCCTCCCGAGTAGCTGGGATTGCAGATATTCGCCACCATGCCGGGCTAATTTTTTGTATTTTTTTGTAGAGACGGGGATTCACCA
>CAUYQU010067660.1:0-13071 GCA_963574635.1 Cheracebus regulus | reverse complement strand
TGCCCATTAGTTGATGTAGATTCTTCATTATGGTGATGCTCTTTACCTTTTGGTATGTTTTTGGAATGGCTGATACTGGTTGTTCCCGTCCATGTGTAGTGCTTCTTTCAGAAGCTCTTGTAAAGCAGGCCTGGTGGTGATCTGAGTACTTGTTTGTTCGCAAAAAAATTTATTTTTCCTTCACTTATGAAGCTTAGTTTGGCCGGAACTAACTTGTTAACAGTGACAGGATTGATGAAGATTTTCATTTCCATTTTATACATTTTTATACCACCAAATTTTACAATAAGCTTATAGTACTTCAAAAGCTGGAAGAAAAACCAGCCCGGCACAGTGGCTCATGCCTGTAATACTAGCATTCTGGGAGGCCAAGGTGGGTGGATCACCTGAGGTCAAGAGTTCAAGACCAGCCTGGCCATCATGGTGAAACCCCATCTCTACTAAAAATACAAAAAGTAGCCAGGCATGGTGGTGCCTGCTTAGAGCCCCAGCTACGTGGGAGGCTGAGGCAGAAGAATTGCTGAAACTTGGAAGGCAGAGGCTGCAGCGAGCCGAGATTGTGCCACTGCACTCCAGCTGGGTCCACAGAGCGAGACTCTGTCTCAAAAAGAAACAAAAATTAGTAGAAAAACCCAAAAAGATGACTTGGGGAGAGGGCCAGAACTTCTGGAATAATGAAATGAGAAGCTTAGTAAAACTTCTCAAAAAGTAACAATAAAACTAGACAAGTCTGTCAAAAACAACCACTTCAGGGCTGAAAATCAACCAATGGCATACAAAAAATTGAAAAATCTTTATTCAAGAAAAACTACACAGCTGGGCATGGTAGCTCTTACCTGCAATCCTAGCACTTTGGAAAGTCGAGGCAGGAGGATCACTTGAGGCTGGGAGTTCGAGACCAGCCTGGGCAACATATCGAGACCCCCCATCTCTACAAAAAATAAAAAGTCAGCCTGGCATGGTGGTGTGGACCCATAGTCCCAGCCACTCAGCAGGCTGGGGTGGGAAAATCTCTTGAGCCTGGGAGTTTGAGGCTACGGTGAGCTACGATTGTGCCACCACACACCATCTTGAGTGACAGAGTAAGGCCTCATCTCAAAAATTAAAAAATAAGATGAAGATAAATGGCCGAACCTTGAGTTAGAGTTGTGGTGTTCTGTGATGCTCTGGCCTGAGGGGCTCCCCTGTGCTGGTGCATCTACCAGGGTGGGACTAGCTGTGAAAATTGGTGGCTCCACTGCTGGAGGAGTTGATGTGGAGGACAGCACATGCCCAAAGGCACTGACATAAACAACGGTGATTTCCTATCCACAACAGGAAATGTATAGAAGGTCAACATCTCAGCCGCCCTGAGCCTGCAATACCGGTTGTGGCAAGGAACAGATCGGCAGACCAGCCAAAAGCCTGGCAGGTAGACACAGGGGCTAAGGAGACTATCACGGGCAGTGGCAAAGCCCCACACATTCTTCATGCTCTGGAAGGCTGCACACAGGCAGGAGAGATGGGAGGGGACCCTCATTACCCACTCATCCCTGGCTAAAGTGAGGTCTAGCACTCACACAAAGGAGGCCAGAAAAGGCCTGGCAGAAAGGAGAACCCAAGGCAGACTTCTTTAATAAATGCCTGAATTCTGAACATGGCCCTAAACACACACACTTATCCAAAACAAATTGTGAGAAACGTTAGTAGCTCAAGGTGTTTAAGCACACCTCTAAACAATCACTGCCTGACCACTAAACTATGCTGACCTAGTGGCAACTCCTGCAAAACAGGCTTAAACACATTTTAAAAGTGAGGGGAAAAAAAAAGCAGGATTATCAGCATGGAGACAGACTTCACAGAATTAATCCAGGCAAGTCACAAACAAAAAGAAAATAACAACAAACCTGGATTTTGCCAAAGATGATCATAATCCAGAGTTGCTACAACATATTAACTAAAATATAGAGTTTTAAAAAATATAATACAAGACATGCAAAGAAACATGAAGCATTGTGAAGTATACTCAGGCAAGAGTCATAACTAGAAACTCTAAGGGGGCCCAGATATTAGTCTTAACAAAGATTTCAAAGTTATAAGAAACTGTTATAAGAATGGAACTGAAGGAATTCATGTTTAAAGAATTAAAGGCAAGTACGATAACAATAACTCATAAAATGGAGAATACTAGTAAAGAGACAGAAATTATAAAAAGAAACCAAACAGAAATTCTAAAGTTTAAAAGTATAATAACTGTAATGAAAGTTCACTGGAGGGGCTCAACAACAGATTTGACTTGGGACAAGAAAGAATCAGTGAACTTAAAATTATCCAATCTGAAGAATTTAAAAAGCATAAGGAAAAATGAAAAGAACCTCAGAAACACAAGGGATACCATCAAGCATACCAACACACATATAAAGGAAGTCCCAAAAGAAGAAGCAAAAGGAAGCAGAAAAATTTTGTGAAAAACAAATGGCTTAAACTTCTCAAATTTGATTTTAAAAAAAATCAATGTTCATATCCAACAAACTCAAAGTAAACTCAAAAAAAAAACTCCAACTCAGATATAGTGATCCACCATGACACATCACAGCTCAACTACTGAAAGCCAAAAACAAAGAGAAAATCTTGACTACATCAAGACTAAATGGTTCTTCATATAAAGGAGCACTACAATAAGATTAACAGCTGACTTCACGTTAGAAACTAACACAGACCAGGAAACAGTAAAGTGGTGTATTCAAAGAACTGAAACAAAAACTTCCAATCAAGAATTCCATATCCATCAAAACTATACTCCAAAACTAAAGAGTAGAAATGAAGATATTACTAGATAAACAAAGACAGAAAATTTGTTACTGGCAGGCCCTGCTTATAAGAAATACTAAAGGAAGCCCTTCAAGATGAAAGAAAAAAAACCCACCAGGTTGTGTCCTGAATCCACATGAAGAAATAAAGAATGCTAGTAATACTAACTACATAGACAAATACATAAAACATTATAAATATTCTTTTTTTTATTATACTCAACTGATTTAAAAGACAAGTACATAGAACAATAACCATGGACTTTTACTATTGGGCTTATAACATATAAAGATATACGTGATGCAATGTCACAAAGGAGGTAGACAGACATAGATATTTAATGGAGTAAAGGTTCTATATTTTATTGAAAATGAATTAGCATGAATCTAAAGTAAACTGTGTGGGCTGGGCACAGTGGTTCACGCCTGTAATCCCAGCACTTTGGGAGGCCAAAAGGGATCACTTGAATCCAGGAATTTGAAACTAGCCTGGGCAACATGGCAAAACGCCATCTCTACTTTTTAAAAACTATATATAGATACTTAAAAAGTAGACTGTCCAAAAAAAAAAAAAAGTAGACTGTGATGAGATGCATATTGGAATCCTCAGAGTAACCACTAAAAATGAAATAAAAAATGTATTAAAAACCTCACCAAACAGATGAAAACAGAACACTAGAAAATATCTATTTAACACAAAAGAAGACAGTAAAGAGAAACAGAACAAAAAGATGTGAGACAGAGAAAACATAGCAAAATAATAGAGGTAATCCAAGCATATCAATAATTACATTAAATGTAAATGGATTAAACACTCCAATAAAAGGTGAAGAATATCAGACCAAATTTTTTTAAACTTCCAACTACATGCTGTCTGCAAGAGACGCAGATGGAGAAAAATGTACTATGCAAACAAAACCATAAGAAAGTTGCAGTGGCTGTAACAGATCAGACTAAGTATGGGAGGCTGTGGCAGGAGGATTGCTTGTGTACAGGAATTCAAGGTTACAGTGTGCTATGATTGTGCCATTGCACTCCAGCCTGGGTGACAGAGTGATACCCTGTCTCAAAACAAAGAAAAAAAACACAAAAAAAGTCCCACAAACTAAAGAAATTTTAAGACAAAAAAGTTACAAGAGAAAAAGAAGAAATTTTTGTAATAATAAAAGAGTGAATTCATGAGGAAGATATAAAAATATAAACATATTAGCATTTGATAACAGAGCCCAAAATACAATAAAGCAAACACCTCTAAACAATCTGACTGAATTGAAGGGAGAAATAGACAATTCACAATAATGTTTGGAGACTTCAATATCCCAATCTCAACAATTGATTTAACCGTTAAACAGAAAGTCAGCAAGGTTATATAGACTTTGAACAGCACTGTCAACCAATTTGACCTAGCTGACATCTACAGATCATGCCAAGCAACAACAAATAGAAGATATATTATTTTCTAGTGCACATGTAGCATTGTCCAGAATCAATCATGGGCTAGGTCATAAAACAGGTGTCAATAGATGTAAAATAATTAAAATCATATAAAGCATGTTCTCCACCAAAATGGAATTTTAAAAAAACAAGAACAGAAAGAAATTTGTGAAATCCCCAACTACTTAGAAATTAGAAAACATATCTAAATAATTCAAGGATCAAAGAAGAAATCACAAAGGAAGTTTAAAAATACCTCAAACTGGATGAAAAGAAAAACACAGCAGATCAAAATTTATGGACGCAGCTACAAGAAGTACTTAGAAATTTATAATGTTAAAAGCCTGTAACAAGAAAAAAAGAAAAGTCTCAAGTTAATAACCTGAGCATCAGCAGGGCATGGTTGGCTCACACCTGCAACCCCAACACTTTGGAAGGCCAAGGTGGGAAGATCGCTTGAGCCCAGGAGTTGAAGAGCCTGGGTAAAGTGAGATCCTGTGTCTACGAAAAATAAAAATAAAAATTAGCTGGCCCGGTGGTACACACCTGTAGTCTCATCTACTCAGGGGGGCTAAGGTGACAGAATCTCTTGAGCCTGGGAGGTGGAGGCTGCAATGAGCCAGTATCGCAGGACTGCACTCAAGCCTGGGCGACAGGGTGAAATCTTGTCTCAAAAAAAAAAAACAAACCTGAGTTTCTACCTTACGAAACTATAAACAGCTGATCTAGGAAGCTAAGCACGGTCGGGCTTGGTTAGTACTTGGATGGGAGACCACCTGGGAATACTGGGTGCTGCAGGCTTATATATTTAAAAAATAATAATAATAATTTTTTAAAAAGTAAAAAAAATTAAAAATAAAAGAAACTATAAAAAGGAGAGTAAACTAAACCCCCCCAAAAGGCAGAAGGAAGTTAATAATAAATACTAGACCATAAATCAATGAATTAGGGAAAGTAATAGAGAAAAATTGATGAAACCAAAAGTTGGTTCTTTGATCAGGAATAAGACAAGGATATGTACTCTCACCACTTCTACTCAACATTGTACTGGAGGCGCTATCCAGTACAATAAGGCAGGAAAAAGAAATTTAAAATACACAGATTGGAAAAGAAGTAAAACTGTTCATATTCACTACCCATATATATAGAAAATCTTCAGGAGTCTACCAAAAGGTACTAGAACTAATAAGCAAGTTTGACACGTTCATAAAATACAAAATCAATATCAGGAAACCAACTGTTTTGTGTATACCAGCAATGAACAATCCAAAAACAGAATTAAGAAATAATTCCATTTGTAACAGCATCAAAATTAATACATGAAAATTACAGAACATTGTTGATACAGTAAATAGCATCTAAATAAACAGAAGGAGATATCACATTCTTGGATTGAAGGACTCAGTATTGTTAAGATGGCATTTCTTCACAAATTGATCTACAGATTCAGCAAGATCCAGCAAGGTTTTTGTAGAAATTAACAAGAACGGTTATGAGTGGGTAATTATTTAAAGATGGGTAACGTGTACCTGAGAGTTGATTATACTACCCTCTTCACTTTTGTTTATGCTTGAAATCATCCATAATAAAGTGTTGTTTTTTGATATTGAGAGACAAGGTCTCACTCTGTCACTCAGGCTGTAGAACAATGGCACAATCATAGCTGCACACAGCCTCAAATTCCTGGGCTCAAGCAGTCTCTCCATTAGCTGGGACTCCAGGTGGGTGCCACTATGTCCAGCTAATTTTTTCAATTTAATTTTTTATAGAGACAGGGTCTCACCATGTAGCCCAGATTGCTTGGTCTCCTGGACTCAAGCAATCCTCCCACCTGGGCCTCCCAAAGTGCTGGGCTCACAAGCGTGAGCCACTACACTTGGCCAGTAATGTGGTTTTTGTTTGATTGCTTAAAAAAAAAAAAATTTTTTTTTAAGACTAGAGAAAAGAAAAAAAAATGTTCAACTAATTCAAGGGCTGCCTTAATATTCCTCACTCTATACCCTCAGCCACATCACTGCCCCACAGGCGGATCCTTGCCCACTCCTGATTCATGGCTGGTGAACAGGTGAGGGAGGAAAATGGAGAGAGCAAACATGTAGAGTGACAAAGGAAGAAAAAGTGAGAGGGCATAAGCATTCGCTGCAGCCATGCCTGCAGCACGCCCATCACCAAGCTTCAATTTATAGCAGCTCCATGACTGCACGTGTCAATCTCTAACTGGCCCATGTGCCAGACTGGAAGCTACTAACTGTAGCTTCCAGTTGGAAGAGCCCCTCTCTCATCATGTCATTTGCACAGTAATTCACTTAGAGCTGAACTGAGTACAAATTAGTGGTGGTCTAAGATCAAAGCATAGGTCTTTAAAGTTGTTATCTTCATTCTCCCTGCATCCTGCCTCGAACACCTGCATGTACCTTTCGCTTTCTTTCTTCTTTTTTCTTTTTTGAGACGGAGTTTCACTCTTGTTGACTGGGCTGGAGTGCAGTGACAGAATCATGGCTCACTGCAACCTCTGTCTCCTGGGTTCAAGCAATTCTCCTGTCTCAGCCTCCCAAGTAGCTGGGATTACAGGCGCACATCACCACACCCAGTTACTTTTGTATTTTTTTTTTTTTTTTTTTTTTTTTTTTTAGTAAAGACGGGGCTTCACCACATTGGTCAGGCTGGTCTCGAACTCCTGACCTCAGGCGATCCACCCACCTCGGCCTCCCAAAATGCTGGGACTATAGGCGTGAACCACCACGCCCAGTCACCTTGGTTCACTTTCAATTCCAAAATGCACCCTTTTATTGCTGGCTAAAACGGAAAGTAAGCCCTGTTTCTATTTCCTTTCAAATATTTGATGCTTTCCAATTTTATTCCTATTTTCCCTAATAGAATAATACTTAATACTTGGAAAGCATCATTCATCTCCTCTCAAGATCCTCACAGCAACACCATGCTGCCAGTAGGGCAGGTGTGAAATCTGAAATAATGGCAGAAGTCTAATGTCGCATGTCAATGTGCAGCCTCCCATTGAGGTCCAGGACTTTATTTTTATTGATTGATTGATTGATTGACTGAGGTGGAGTCTCAATCTGTTATCCAGGCTGGAGTGCAGTGGCATGATTTCGGCTTACCACAACCTCTGCCTCCCAGGTTCAAGTGATTCTCCTGCCTCAGCCTCCCGAGTAGCTGGGATTACAGGTGTGAGCCACCACACCCTGCTAACTTTTATATTTTTAGTAGAGATGGGGTTTCACCATGTTGGCCAGGCTGGTCTCAAACTCCTGACCTAGAGTGATCTGCCGACCTTGGACTTGAAAAGTGCTGGGATTACAGGTGTGAGCCACCATGCCAAACCTGAGGCCCGTGACTTTAACAAGTGGGATGCTGTTTTCCATTTCCTGCTGCTGCCTCTTAAGGCAAAGGTCACTTTCTCACCACAGGGAAGGGGACCCTTCTCCATCCTAGGAATGGGTACGAACTAGCCTGAATAGTCTGTGATGGGCATTGGGGATGTTCCAGCTACATCTCATTATGAAACTCCCCAAAAACCTTACTAAACTGTATAATAAGAAGTTTTAAGAAGTCTTAAATAGTTCTAATACATAATTCCCCACAAATCTTTTGTCTGTAAAAAACTCTTGTTTTTCTCATTTTGATATGCCATTTCAAAGCTTTTCCCACTCCTTGAGTATATTTAATTTTCTCTCTCCTCTCTCTAGTGACTTAGCAACGACTTCATCTTTATTTATTTTGAGACAGAGTCTCACTCTGTTGCCCAGGCTGAAGTGCAGCGGCACAATCACGGCTCACTGCAGGCTCCACCTCCCAGGTTCAAACAATCCTCCTACCTCAGCTTCCAGAGTAGCTTGGACCACAGGTGCATGCCACCACACCCAGCTAATTTTTTTTATTATCTGTAGAAATGAGGTCTCACTGTTGCCCAGGCTGGTCTCAAACTCCTGGGCTCAAGTAACACTCTTTTCTCAGCCTCCCAAAGTGCTGCGATTATAGATGTGAGCTACAGTTCCAGGCTAACAATTTCACTTTTTAATGAGATGGGTCATATTGTCCAATAACAGTTACATGAGATCCATGAAAAAAGTGAGTATTATTATTTAGAATAAATAATTCATATAAAAATTAGCTTTAAAAGATTCCCACTTGTAGGAGCTATTAGAATTTCAAAACTGCCCAGTTAAACATAACCTGGTCCATCCCAACATTTTCATTTACATATAATTCAAGGAAAAGATTTGATTTTCCATAAATTTCAAGTGTTCTTCAGATGAAGGAAACATTATTTTATTACATCAAAGGAAGTGCAACTTCAATACTAAATTTTCTGATCTTTTATACAATTAAACTGCAAGTCCTCATCTGAGACAGATTTAGAGAAAATTGCTTCTGATACCCAGCTCTCATGAGTTTTAAGAACTGAAATGACAACTTAAAAAAAAAAAACAAAAAACAGAACAACAGAACGGGAGGAGATGAGAAAAAATTCTTCCTAAATTAGAAATATGAACTCCTGCCCAAAGTAGAGTTGTTAAAAAAATGTAATTGTTAAACAGGTTTAAATAATGTTTACAAACAACACCAGCTCACAAGGATACTAAAATACTAATTCTTAAAATTATTAAACAGATTGAAATCATGTTTGTAAACAACACCAGCTCACAAGGATACTAAAGTACTAATTTGTAAAACCCTCCCTCTTGGGCTACGGCCACATATGTTGGCTGAGCAAGTTAATTCCCTTCCCCAGGGTTCTGATGGTGAACATGATCTGACAGCATTAGGCACACCACAACTACTCTACAGACCAAGATGGGTTTCAGTCAAACCCAGGACTTCTGGCTCAAATTAGGATAGTTACCAAATTAAGAGAGTTCTGCCTCAACTGAGTCACCCTCCAGGGGCGGCTGAGTCCATTTCAAGGGTAAGTATTGGGGTAGCTTTGGCGTAGCTCTACCTACCCCAGAGAGATGTATTTTATGGTCTGTCATAAACAAAACTGGACCCCCAGAGAAGTTCCAAGATTAACACAGCCTGCAGCTGACCCTCGGGAGCGGGTTAATTCAGGGCGTTTGCTGACCAAGAGGATGGATCCCTCTCACTGGGAGGCCAGCGAGGCGAGCTGCTACCTCCCAAACACTTTGCCACTGTAGCTAACGTGTGCAAACATTTACTTTGTGAATTTGTATCTTAGCAGCTTCACTAAGTCAGCAGATCCAATCTGAATCTTTCTGTGGTGAATGAACTAACTCTATGTTGCACTTTTGGTGAAAAACTACAACATAAAATTTAATTAATTCTTTAATTAAATCGGTTAAGGGGAAAACCATAGCAATAATTTTTTTCCCTCTTTCACTTTTGGGATTTGAAGGTCTTCAAATAAGTTTTTCTAATTGTAGGGAAAACAAAGTATTTTAATAATTCACATTAAGGATTTATAATTTAAGCAATTTAGGGAATAAAAAAACACATAGAGCATGATTCTCTCATACCCAGACAAGTTCATATCCGATCTGCACCTCTTTTACAGCCAAGGTCTAGTTTGCATCTCTTTTCCTCACTTAAGTGCCTTAAACATGCATTTTCCCCAACTAGGATAACTTCATATAATGGTTTTTTTTAAATCTTATTTTTCTGATAATAAAATCATATCTGTTGTAAAAAAAAAAAAACTGAAACAACAAAACGATAAAATATTAGTACAAGTTCCTCTAATCCCACTGTAGAGGACATGCACTATATATAGATTGGTATGTATCCTTCAACGCATGTGTTATTATCTCACTAGACACTCATTGTCAAACAGACCATTTTATGGAAAATGAGATCACGTTTTACATATGACACAGTAACTTGCTTTTTTCAATTAACAATTCACAATGGCTCTTTTGCCTATGTGGGTACACAACAGATCTACCTCAATCTTACAAATGGTTACAAATATTCCACCATAAGGATAGACCATAATTTCCACTTGATAAATGTTCAAGTGATTTCCAATTTTCTGCTATTACCAGAAAGACAGGAGTCAACGATTCTCATAAATACCTTTTTTGCACTTATACAAATATGTCCATAGGGTAAATCCCTAAAAGTGAAATGGCTTGGTCAAATGGTATGACATGAAATTCTGAAGACATGGCAAAATGTCCTCCAAAAACATTTCTGCAATGTGTAGTGTTTCAGCGTGCCTGGGTTCCCTGTCCTCTTACCACTAACAACTAGAATCAGTATTTTCATCTTTATGAATCAAAGAGATTTGTCAAATTTTTATTCTTATTTCGATATGCTGTTATTGTTGTAACTGTATTATTATTATTATTAGGGGGATTGTACATTTAGCCTGCCACATACTAGCCACATGGCCTAGGGAAGTAATTTAATAGCTCTCTGCCTTGGTTCCCTTGGTTGTAAAATGAAGATAATAAAAGTAACCTCTACTTCTTGAGGGCGTTGTGAAAATGTGATGAGCTAAGGCATCTCGGACACTTGGTGCCAAGTCTGACAGAGTCAGGATTCAACAAAGGTTGGAAGAACAATGAATAAATAGAATATATTCTATGGACAATGAATAAATGGAATATATTCCATCAGGGTGACTTACCAGAGTTACCTCACTGATCACCTATTGGCAGGAATCTGGCTGCTGTTCAATTTTTGCTATTCTCAATTATATTTCTATCTTTGAGTAAATTGTTCTTTTGTATCTACAGGATCATCTTCTAAGACCTCTCTCCCAGGATTTGGACAGCATTATAGTTCTTACTTCTGTTCTTCAGAAGAAGTGAACCAGCAACAATATGTCACCCATCAAGTTTTAGAAATTTTTCACTGCCTTAAAAAGTACACAATGCAGCCAGGCATGGTGGCTCACACCTGTAATCCCAGCACTTTGGGAGGCTGAGGCGGGTGGATTGCTTGAGGGCAGGAGTTCAAGACAAGTCTGGCCAACATGGTGAAACCCCGTCTCTATTAAAAGTACAAAAAAATTAGCCAGGCGTGGTGGCACATGCCTGTTCCAGCCACTCAGGAGGTTGATGTACAAGAATCATTTGAACACAGGAGGTGAAGGTTGCAGTGAGTCCAGATTGCGCCACTGCACTCCAATCTGGGCATAAGAGTGACACTGTCTAAAAATGTGTGTGTGTGTGTGTGTGTGTGTGTGTGTACTTTTAAAACTACTAGTAAGGATACATATTTTCCATATCACTCACTGTTTGTTGTATAGAAAATAAGATTTATAGGCCAGGCACAGTAGCTCTCGCCTGTAATCCCAGCACTTTGGGAGACCGAGGTAGGCAGATCACTTGAGGTCAGGAGTTCAAGACCAGCCTGGCCAACGTGGTGAAACCATGTCTCTACTAAAAATACAAAAATTAGCTGGGTGTGCATCTGTAATCCCAACTATTTGAAAGGCTGAGGCAGGAGAATCACTGGAGGCAGAGGTTGCAGTGGGCCAAGATCATGTCACTGCACTCCAGTCCGGGTGACAGAGTGAGACTCCATCTGAATTTAACAAAGATTTAAGTAAAATTGTCGTACTTTAAAGTACTACTTTATGGCTGGGTGTAGTGGCTCACACCTATAATCCCAATACTTGGAGAAACTGAAGCAAGATGATCGCTTGAACCAAGGAGTTCAAGACCAGCCTGGGCAACATGGTGAGGCCCCATCTCTACGAAAAAATAGACATATTAGGTCAGGCGCAGTGGCTCACACCTGTAATCCCAGCACTTTGGGAGGCCGAGATGGGCGGATAACGAGGTCAAGAGATCAAGACCATCCTGGCCAACATGGTGAAACCCCTACTAAAAATACAAAAATTAGCTGGGCGTGGTGGTGTGTACCTGTAATCCCAGCTACTTGAGAGGCTGACACAGGAGAATGGCTTGAACCCGGGAGGCGGATGTTGCAGTGAGCCGAATCCCGCCATTGCACTCCAGCCGGGCACCTGGCCACAGAGCGAGACTCTGTCTCAAAAAAAAAAAAAAAAAAAAAATTAGCCAGCTGTGGTGGTGCATGCCTATAGTCCCAGCTACTCAGAAGGCTGAGATGGAGGATCACTTGAGCCCAGGAAGCTAAGGCGACACTGAGCCGTGATCGTGTCACTCCACTCCAGCCTGGGAGACAGGGTGAGACCCTATCTCAACTACAACAACAAAAAAACTTTATATATCATGAATATTGATGAAATGAGCCAAAAGATGATACTGCCAAAGTTGGCAAGTGTGCAACCATCATTTATTTTTATTATTACTTACACAGTTTAAAGAAAAGGATAGATAATATTTTGCTACTGTTGGCCAGGTACAGTGGCTCACGCCTGTAATCCCAGCACTTTGGGAGGCCAAGGCAGGTGATCACCTGAGGTCAGGAGTTGGAGGCCTGTCTAGCCAACATGGCAAAACCCCATCTCTACTAAAAACACAAAAATCAGCTGGGTCTTGTGGCACACACCTGTAATCTCAGCTACTTGGGAGGCTGTGGCAGGAGAATCGCTTGAACCTGGGAGGCGGAGGTTGCAGTGAGCCAAGATGTCACCATTGCACTCCAGCCTGAGTAACAGAGCAAGACTCCATCTCAAAAAAAAAAACAAAATTGCTACTGTTAATGTCTTTCTTTTTTTTTTTTTTTGATTTGGGGTCTCGGTTTGTTAAAATGGCTATTGGTCTGTGGCGCGCTTTTGGCACAGAGCCAACCCCCCCGCCAATCCAAAAAAAAAAAAACCAACCACTTTACCCGCAGCATTTGGGTTTTTTTTTGGCGTGGGCGTCTGGCTCGGTTCCTCCGGCTGGCGGGCAAGGGTGACATCTTGGCCCCCGGCAACCTCCGCCTCCCAGGTTCA
>CAUYQU010067658.1:0-17614 GCA_963574635.1 Cheracebus regulus | reverse complement strand
TAACCAAACCCCTCCTCTAACCTGGGTCCTCAAGGGACACCCCTTCTCTCACTCCTTTTTAGTTATACCCTCATGCCTAGTTCCCTTGCTAGGAAGAGATATTCTCCAAACTGTGGGAGCCACTCTCTAACTCACTAATCTCACATGCTTAACCAAAGTTATAAATGCCTCCCTTCCCTTCCCCTGTGTACCGGTTACTCTAGTCCCACAGCTAAAGGTATATCAATGAATCGGGCCTAGTAGAGGAGAATATCAACACTCTCCACCATCTCCAGGAAAACCTCCACAAAAAGCCAAATACAGGAGTTTTGTCTCTAAGCTGGTGGCATCCTATGCTTACTTGGCTAACCCCTATCATGACTCCTGTCATTGTAATTTGTTTACTATTACTAATGGCCCCTTTTCTTCTCAGGTTCCTATAAACTCGTATGCGAGAAATTGGACGAGTGACCGTCAACCAAATGCTGCTTCATCCCTTCGTCCGGTTCTCAGTCGAGGCACCAGCCAACTGACCTGTCCCCCTTACTTCACCCCTATTCAGCAGGAAGTAGTCAGAAAGAGCGGTGCCCTCTATCTATCATCAAAAGGTCAGAATGTAAGGCCGGTTGCCTTGCTGGGAGCTCGGATGCACCCCACCCTTTTTCCCTTTTACAAGCCCCGAGCAAGCTCAGACATGCTCGGGCATGTTCCCTTCTCCCTTGCTCGCACAGCCTAGTCGTCTCTTAAAGAGCCCAGTATGCAAACAAGGTGCTGCAACCATAGCTTCTTAATAACCAATAGCAGCTAAGCCTTAACAACCAATGGCAGTCGAGTCTTAACAACCAATAGCAGCCAAGCCTTAACAACCAACGGCAGTCGAGTCTTAACAACAAATAGCAGGCAAGTAATTCCAACCAACAACAAGCCAAGTCCTAGGTCAAGGCTTGTAATTTACCCAATAGCAGTCTTGCTCTCCCACAACCAATCGAGCTGATTCACTCCCTGTAAAACCCCCTGTCTAAGAGGAGTCCATGCGACTTCTCCGGCCCCTCCTGTCCAGACTGCAGAACCTCACCTGGGAGCCTGAATAAATTCCCTTGCATTGGATTATTTTGGTGCTGGCCTCAGTTTCTTTGTTTTATCCTCGGAAACAAATCTTACAATCATGAGGTCTTTTATTTCATAAATATAATTTCTCATTGAAAAATTACCCTCTCCATCAATAACAGTGTTTCTCTAGTATAGGTTTCATGTGTGGTATTTTAACTAACAATAGCAGAGACTTATTCTGGTTGAATAACTGCTGCTTTTGAAACATTCTACTAAAAATACAAAAATTAGCTGGGTGTGGCGGTGGGTGCCTATAATCCCAGCTACTCGGGAAGCTGAGACAGGAGAGTTGCTTGAATCTGGCAGGTGGAAGTTGCAGTGACCTGAGATGGTGCCACTGCACTCTAGCCTGGTGATAGAGCGAGACTCTGTCTCAAAAAAAAAGAATATATAGAGATGCTCTTGTACTTACAGTGAGGTTACATCTGGATACATCCTTCACAAATTGGAAATGTGGTAAGTCAAAAATTCATTTCGTTTACCTAAGTTGTTAAACATCACAGCTTAGCAAGACTACCTTAAATGTACTCAGAACACTAACATTAGCCCACGTTGGGCAACATAATTTAACACAAAAAGTATTTTCTTATAAAATATTAAATATATCTTGTTACTTATTGAAGACTATACAGAACATGAAAAATAGAATCGTTAAATGGATACTTAAAGTACAATTTTTATTTCATGTATTGTCTTCAGATAATCATAAATTTGAAAAATTGTAAGTTGAAACATAGTAAGTCAGTGACTATCTGTATATGCATACTATTGTTTAATCCCCTAAATGGCCAATAATTAAAATTCATATTGATCATTATAAAATAAATTTTAGCTAAAAATGAGCAAAATATAAATTAAACTGGACATTTTTGACTTTGTAGTTTCAAATTTTTATACAATTAGGATGCAATTTGTTATTCTTTTTATTCATACAGTGGTATTTTGCAGCGTTGATATGAGCCATTTTACTAAAAAGTTCAGAGGCAATTTTCTATGCACCTACAATTAGATACAAAGGATTTTTCTTTTTTATCAGGCATTTAAACATACAAAAAAATCTCATCCTTCAAATCCATCATGGATTATTGATTTCTGTGTCACTGTCACTCTTTAAATTGATGTACTTTCTTTCCTCTTAAGGCTGATTGAAAATGTGTTTTCATTAACATTTTTGTTATGGTAGTATTCTGATTAAAATTAAATGGAAATGTGTAAGAAATTTATCATTTAAAACTTTAGTCTAATTGCTCCAAATTATTGAGAATAGACTCTACTAATTGTAATTGCCAGGAAAAAAAAAAAAAAAAAGATTCTAACTAATTTGTAAGAAAGGCAGTGTCTTACAAAATTTACTTCCCTTGAGACCTGAGGTTCTGATGGTGATTTGCATCTGTTGGGTCATCTCAAAAGTCAAGGCATTTTAAACATCATCTTGTTTATTTCAAAATGCCTATGGATATTAGCATGCAAAAATATTAGTCATTCTTTTATTCATTTTGCAATTCAAGTTTCATAGCATTAAAGCAGAGTAATAACTACTTTTAGAAGCAGGTAATTTTCCCATTCACTAGATACACAATGCTTTTTTTAAAGTCATCAGTAATTTAAAAAATATACAAAAAGGACATCTCTAGTCTTTATAGCATTCCTACAATAGCTATTATATCAAATTCAAAATTAAGATCTATTTCCATTGTTAGGTATTTTTTATCTACTGCATGGCATTTTATAATGACATCCCCTTTTCTCCCTGACTCCCTTTAAGACAAACAATAATGTAGGTGAAATTTATCTATGTCCTAGTTTCCACTTTCCACTTGTTTCACAAAGCACATCTCCTCCCAGTCCCCAGTCAGCCATTTCTCTCTTGCCAACTGTAGCTGATGGGGGACCTATTACAGAAGGCTTCTGAGCTGGTTATGCAAATTGACTACTAGAGCCACACAATTTCACCTGAGTACTCAGGAACTTCAATAAATAAAGTAACCAGAAAAAAAGACCATATGCTGGAAATTTCTGAAAAAAAAAAACAAAAGAAGACAAAGGTTGACTTGAAATCTTCCATTTATATATTTTTCACTTTGATTATAAGAAATGATATTCTTTAGAATAGTCATTCTGCCATAGCATGTAGCTGTTCATAAATGAGGCTATGAAATAGCATCACTTTTAGTTGTTTTACTTGTTTCTTCACAAAACGCAGATCACCAAGGAAGAGGACTTCTCTTTTATTCTGCAATTCAACTCTAGTTCAAGGAGAATATCTAACTCATAAAAACATCTACCTATTTAAGTATATTTAAAATAATAATTATACTATCCATGCATGTCAGAATATCTCATATTTAATTCAAACACTGGTAGTAGTAACATTTATTGCATGTGGATATACTGACATAAAGAGTTCTAATTATAAGACGAAGGGTGCTCTTTGCATAGCTCCTCATGGTCCTTTTCTCCCTAGCAACACAGACTTTAGCAGTTCACTCAAGAGAGATCTAACTAAGTCAGAGATACTATCTATTTTATGAATGATTCACAGAACATGTACAGATTCATATCCAAAAAAATACTATCCAAAGTAACATTATTTCCAGTATAAGCAAATTTTACAACATAACATGAAAAGGCTGTGATTATCATTACTGAATGACAAAGAACTTTCATAACGTTCTCGTCTCTGTAAATATTTTATATTGAGAAAGTCAAGTTTGGGAATGTCTATAGAGAATTCTTTAATATATAGCTTTTCAATATATATTTGTCAAATTCATAGAAACAATACCTTAGCTTGTACTAGATTTATATAATGATAATTAATACTAACAGATAACATTTTATTCAACCACTACAAGAGCTAGGCCCTATGCTAAGGGCGTTATATGAATTGCCTGTTTTAATCTGCTCAGAAATGTTTTTAGTATCCATTTTACAGATGAGGAAATTGAGACATATGCTAAGTAATTTCTCTGAGATCACACAGCTACTAAATGGTGGCAGAAAGATTTGAACCCTGACAATCTATCTCCATTCTTTTACATATTGTCACCACTGCAAAAATAAGTCAATAAATAAGTCATTGCTACAGGCTACTTTTCTGGAACTTAGACCTACATTTTTACTATTTCTTCCAAAATGAGGAGGAAACCCATTTCAGGGTGGCATATCTCTTCCAAAGCATCAGAGAAGATAGAAGTTATTTATCTTGGTTAATATTATTTTAATACTCAGAGAAAATAAATCTCAGTTACTCTTGTCCCCATTGTTTTATTTGCAAGAGGGGGAAAAGAATTCTGGTTATGTATTACTAATGACTGTAGAATTCCTTTATTTGTGTTGCAATTTCAACCAACATGGTTACTTTTCCCTTATACTGCACTACTGTGTTAGAACTTAAACAGTCATTACAATTTAACTTCCAACAGAGTTTTGGTATCAGGATGTTGTATTTTCAATATTGAAGTGCCCAAGAAGGCAATGCTTTTATGATTTCCAAACCTGTTCAAAGTAGACTCTTATCTGTAGCTCCGGACCTAACTTCTATTCCCAATGGAAGACTTCCACTGCTTTTTTCTCAAAGGTAAAATCTCCATCAAGGTCCAGCTTATTTCCAAGGCCAGAATCATTCTCAGGTTCCAGGAAAATAGTTTCATAATATGACAGACATTAACTTGAATATCTTTAAAGTGTAATACTTACGAACTTTGATTAACCAGAATGGTAACTCGTCCTGAGGTTTTAAGAAATGGAAGCTAAAAGCCTGATTCCTTCACCGTGTACCCATTTATCTTGGGACAATGAAACTTGCTTAAATCCCTGATTGATTCTCTAATCCTGGTACAATTTAAAGTAATTGCATTTGAAAATAATGGGAAAAACTGATCAGAAATATTTGTATTTTTTAATAACAATGTATCAAAAGGATAGGTTGCTTTGTTGTTAATATTTCTATCAGCTTGATTTTTTTTGAATTATCACAGCAATTAATGTAATTCTTAAAATTTTAAAGTAATAAAATAAATTTATTAAATAATTAAAAATTACTATTAAATAATTCCCTCCTTAAAAGTCAGAGACCATTGGATTAGGTTATAAAGCTAGCTATGGGCTGGTCGTGGTGGCTCACACCTGTAATCCCAGCACTTTGGGAGGCCAAGGTGGGCAGATCTCCTGAGTTTAGGAGTTCACCACCAGCCTGGGCAATACGGTGAAACCCCATCTCTACTAAAATACAAAAAATTAGCCAGAGGCGGCGGTGGGCGCCTGTAGTCCCAGCTACTCAGGAGGCTGAGGCAAGAGAATTGCTTGAATCTGGGAGGCAGAGGTTGCAGTGAGCCGAGTTGACACCCCTGCACCCCAGCCTGGGCGACAGACAGAGATTCTGTCTCAAAAAAAGAAAAAAAAATCTAGCTATGTAGGTTCTATATAGAAGATGTGTAAAATACAGTGTAAAGCATTAAGTAATAAATATCAGGTAAAAGCCCATAAGATAGAAAGCAAGTGAGGAAGTATTAATATCAGAAAATGTGTATTTGAGGTTAAATGTATCAAATAAAATGAAGAATATTTTATGCGAATAAAAAACATTTTTTGAGGAAAATATAACTGCTATGAGCCCTTTAAAGTATAAGTCACATAAATCCATCCATAAGGGCTGAAAGTAAAGAAAGGTAGTAGTGGGCACACATTCACCTGCACACACATTAAGACATAGAATTTTAAATTAAAAACAAAAGATGCTTCTCACCCTGGACTATTTGTAAAATTCAATGATGTATTTGACCAAAAAAAGAAAACAAACAAAATACTTAAATTTAAGATGTTTTCTGCTCTGTTGTGTAATCCCAATCATAATTAGAAAAATGTATGTTGACAATGGAAGTCTCAACTACTTAGAAATTAAAAAAACATATAAATGGCCAATTCTCAGATTAAAAAGACAATATAAAGGGAATTTTTTAAAATCAAGAAAACAAAGTGGTAGTACTTCATACAGCTTTTGGATTTATTTTGGAAATTTTTATTTTAATGAGTTGATGCAATTCATCCTAAAATTTTACTATTTTGCCATTTGAGTGCATGCAAGTCTAATTCAGTCAAAGGGATGTTATCACACCTCCTTTGTCATTTCTAAACTTGTCTATTTCTTCCTTGTAAATGTGGTCTAATGTATTATAATTTGTCATAGAAATTAGAAATACATAAGTAATAGAATAACACCAAAAGATACTAAAATAGCACTTGTTAAAATTATTTAGCTATTTACTAACAAAAAATTTTTAACAAATTTTTAAAACTCAATATCATGATAAGGTCTCATTGAGAGAGTGATTAATATTAAGGTGGCTGAAGCAGTTTTCAGCATGTATCTTGGTGAATATTATTCAGCCATGACAGAAAGCCAGATGTGCAGAATGTGTTGTATCTGAGAAAGAAGGAAGCCAGCATTTCTGAAGCAATATATAAGAGGGAGAGCATAAGGAGATGAGGCTATTAAAAGGACTCTAGACTCATTTTACTCCTAGTAAAATGGGAAGATGTTGCAAGGATGAAATAAAGACAATAAACAAAAATATGTTGGAGGATAACCTGAGAATGTAAAAGTCTTCTTGCTGTTCATAGGATATGATAAAATTTATACAGAAGACCATAATTATGAGTGTCTTTTTTCCTCCATAGTCAGTAGGGGTAGTACAGGTTCAGAGTATGTGAAGAGGCAGATCTAATCAGGCTGGAGCTTATGCCAAGGGAAAGGATGACATGAGATAATGGCAGGATAGACATAGACAGGAAATTAAATACATTAGAGTCATTAAAATAATTAGCTATAAATTTTAGCTGATTAAGTGTTGAACAAACCATGAAAATCAAGGCAAAAATATGCAATAGTTTGAAATATAAAAATGGTATCAAACAAATTATCAAAAAATGGAAAAACAGGACAGGTTTTCGATGCAGAAATTTAATAAAAATATGACACTCAAAATTAATAATATTTCAAATATAAAAATGATTTAATTATGATAGTATCAGCATTTTTAATTGGACAAAATGAACTAATTTTTTATGTGAAAAGACATATCTACCACCTGTATAAATGAGAAGACTAACGATGCAAGAAAGTGAATATTCAAACCAAAAACATTGTAATCAAGTCAGCATTTTATTGAGATAGAAATACAACAATTAAAACAGTGAAACAGAAGAGATAATTTATAAATAGGTGTCACTTTATATAAAAATATTATGTACAATTATGTGTATATATATATGTATATTATACAAATAACTTACACATTAACAAGGAGTTAGCAAGCTATACAATAGAGCATTCACATATGAGCAAATTTACATGTTTAAAAGCATATGTAAAGGTGATCAATCTCTTTAGTAGTTATGGACATGCAAATAAAATTATAATTAGTTATCACTGTATCCCTAATAGACAGATAAAAGTTTAGAATGAGAACATGTATCACTATTATTTATTGCTAGTATAAATGTCATATTTCAGAAATATTATGCCTTTAAAAAAACCTGTCCAACAGTTTTTATATCTATTAAAATAAAAATGTATCTAGATATAACCCTATTCCTGGGAATTTATTCCACAGAAATAAGGCTCCAGTAAACAAGGCAAATGCCTAGCAAAAAAAAAAAAAAAATTGCAGCAGAAATAGAAACTAGAACATTAAGGTTCTAGAAATAGAAATTCCATTCGACTCAGAAATCCAATTCTGGGTATACACCCAAAGGATTATAAATTGTTCTTTTATAAAGACACATGTACACCTATGTTTGCTGTGGCACTGTTTACGTTAGCAAAAGACCTGGATTCAACCCAAATGCCCATCAGTGATAGACTGGACAAAGAAAATGTGGCACATGTACACCATGGAATACTATGCAGCCATAAAAAACGAGTTCATGTCCTTTGTAGAAACATGGATGAATTTAGGAACCATCATTCTCAGCAAACTGACACAAGAACAGAAAACCAAACACTGTATGTTTTCACTCATAGGTGGGTGATGAATAATGAGAACAGCTGGGCACAGGGAAGGGAACAACATTCACAGGGATAGGTGGGGGGTGGAGGGGGGTAGGGTGGGGAGGGTGGAGAGGGATAACACTGGGAGAAATGCCTGATGTAGGTGACAGGGAGCGGGATTGATGGAGACAGCAAACCACCATGGCATGTATGTACCTATGCAACAATCCTGCAGGATGCAGGATGTGCACATGTACCCCAGAGCCCAAATACAATAATAATAATAAAGAATGGGTAAAAGACAGAAAGAAAGGTTTTTTAAGCATAAGCATAGCTAATTCTGAAAAACAATCAAAATAATAAAATGTATGTACTTATATTTATTGGACACATGTCTGAGAGCTGCACTGTATATTATTGTAGCCTATAACTACATATAATTTTTTTATTTGAATTGTATTGATTAAAACTAGATAAAGTTTTTTCAAAAGGAATTAGCTCCTCAGTAGCACCAGCTACTTTCCAAATGCTCAGTAGCCATGAGCAGTGCAGAAATCACATCATGACAAAAAGCCCTACCGGAAAGAATTGTTTTGTTTGTTTGTTTGTCTTTTAGACAGAGTCTCGCTATGTCACCCAGGCTGGCGGGCAGTAGTGTAATCTGGCTCACTGCAAACTCTACCTCCCGGGTTTAAGAAATTCTCTGCCTCAGCCTCCCAAGTAGCTGGGATTACAGGTGCCCACCACCACGCCTGGCTAATTTTTGTACTTTTGGTAGAGACATGGTTTCACCATCTTGGCCAGGCTGCTCCTGAATTCCTGACTTCATAACCCATCTGCCGTGGCCTCCCAAAATGCTGGGATTACAGGCGTGAACCACCACCCGAACAAAAAGAATTGTTCTAGAGTCCAGAGACAGACTATTTAACAAAACTGATGTAATTTCTGACCACTTCTAACTTCTAAAGAGAATAAGAAGAACATTTGTAATATCATTCAGTTTTTGAAAAATAAACTTCAAAATTATCCTCAGGGATGACTCCATGTCCATATGTTTATGTTTGCATATAACACATGGAGAAACTTATCTTCTTACTTTTTTTGTATGGTTGGATGAAGGATATTGGCAAAATGAAGTTTAAAACAACACAAAAATAGGGCATAAGTGAAAGAAGAAAAGAATAAAGTGCATATTAAAAAATAGCATGTGACTTAACTATATGCATTAACTTAAAATAATTGTGAGTTCATGCAAAAATAAAATGATTTTCAAATGTGGGAAAAAGAGTACCATGAGATAATTTTTACTGTAGTCTTAAATTGTGATAATTTTACTGTAGTCTTAACTTGTGACATAATTTTTACTGTAGCCTTAAGTTTTGCCTGGGAAAAATATAGGAATGTATCTTTCCCAGATAGCTATAAACTGTAAAACAAAAGGCTTACCTTTGTTAGTAATATTTCTCAGAAATTAGGTGCATTGTGATTTCATTGATACATGGATTTGATTTTATTTCCATACAGCCATTAGCAAATTTCAGTTCTCATTTGATGATAATGTAGAAATTATGAGCTATTTCACAGAAAGCCAATCCACAATTCATAATTTTTAAGTTTTAATGACTTATTATGCCATACAACCTACCAAAGTAACTATGTAAACTGATTTTTAAAAATAGGGTGGAAAAAAAGCTTATTTCCAATGGATAGGGAAAAAGAAAGTGATAAAAAATATTTTTCCCAAGAAAAAGTAGGCACCAGTCTTATGTAAAAGAGCAAATGATGAAATTATAGACATATCTGATTGAAAGTACTGCCTCTGAAAAGATCCTGTCTTCACTGACTTACCCAGAAAAGAGTTGGTGAAGATGGATTACAAGAAAAAAAATGAGATGCTTCATTTTTGTAACTAACCCAAGTGCTTATTTTCTAAAGCCTATTTTCTCTGGAAAGTAATCATGTTTAATTTAAATTTGGATTCCACTATTAGATATAAACGGGTAGCTTGGTTAAGACAAAGCCTCCCTCTGAGAAAAATTATAAAAGCTGGATAATATATTAAGGCAAAAAATTAAGAGCAATCATCAAGACAGTTGTGAGATGGATGATCAATGGGGTTGGTATATACCTGACAAGCTCTGCCAGTTTTCTGCTCTATGAATTTGCCAGTTTGTAAGCACTGGGAGATGTCATAGGGAAGAGCTGGGGCACAGCTCCTTTGTCAGTCTCTCCAAAGTGGAAGGACACAGTTGTTCAGAGCTATTCAAACTAGACAATGGAAGGATCAGGATTTCAATGGAAACCAACAGTAGGGAAGTGGAATGCCAAATTTACACCACTTTTTTCTTGAGGCAGATGCCCATTACTAACCTGCTCGAAAGGAAGTCTCTGAGAAACTAAGAAATGGGAAAGAGTCATGCCTGTAATCCCAGCACTTTGGGAGGCCAAGGCGGGCAGATCACGAGGTCAAGAGATCGAGATCATCCTGACCAACATGGTGAAACGCCATCTCTACCAAAAATACAAAAATTAGCCAGGTGTGGTGGTGTGTGCCTGTAATCTCAGCTACTCGGGAGGCTGAGGCAGAAGAATAGCTTGAACCCACCCTGGAGGCGGAGATTGTAGTGAGCCAAGATTGCACCACTGCACTCCAGCCTGGCGACAGAGCTGTAGGCATGGTCAGGGTGTTGAGAAAACAAAGAAAATAGTGAAATTAAAATTTTGCCAAGGAAAGAAAAGGACCTGTTAAATATGTCATGTTTCAGATGAAACCCCTAAAATACTATTTCTAGGGACTGGAACAAACCAAGTTAAGCAATAGTCTGCAGCAAGCATGGAATGTGGCCTGGGAACGTGGACAGCCCTGATGGCTCACAATGATTTCCCCTTACTCTGTCTACTGCAGTATAGATACATCTAAATTTACATGTATACCTATGTAGCTATATTTACATATTTCAATAATCTATCTCTATGTATCTGCCTAGCTACCTTTCTGTGTCTTTTCTAATGTAAACAATGCACCACTGAGATTGGTTAATAAAGAAATTATGGGCTGCTTTGACACTGCTATAAAGAACTACTTTTTTTTTTTTTTTTTTTGACACGGAGTCTCGCTCTATCATCGAGGCCAGAGTGCAGTGACACGATCTAGGCTCACGGCCACCTCTGCATCCTGGTTCAAGCAATTCTCCTCCCTCAGCCTTCAGAATAGTTGGTAATACAGGCATGCATCACCATGCCTGTCTAATTTGTTTATGTATTTTTAGTAGAGATGGGGTTTCACCATGTTGTTGTCCAGGCTGGTCTTGAACTCCTGACCTTGTGATCCACCCGCCTCAGCCTCCTAAAGTGCTGGGATTACAGGCATGAGGCACGGTTCCCTGCCTACAGAGTTTCTTTAGACTAGGAAATTTAGAAAGAAAAGAGGTTTTATTGAGTCGTGGTTCTGCAGGCTGTACAGGCAGCATGGCTGAGGAGTCTTCAGGGGACATTCAATCGTGGCAGAAGGGGAAGGGGAAGCAGCACATCTTACATGGCCAGAGAAGGAGGAAGAGAGTGAAGGGGGAAGTGTTACACACTAATTTAAACAACCAGATCTCCTGGGTACTCACTCACTATCATGGGAACTGCAAATGGGAAATCCACCCTCATCTTCCAGTCACCTCCCATCAGGCACCTCCACCACATTGAGGATTAAAATTAGACAGAAGATTTGGGTATGAACACAAACCCAAATCATATCACACCTATTGTCATTACTACTTAAGAATGATATATAAGTAGATAATCATTTGGAATATTATGATGTTTGGGACATCCAAATGAACAGTAAATTTTTAATACAGCAATTGTATCTATTTTTATTTCTTTTTAATAATTTTGACAATGAACTACTTTTGTGCTGCTATATGTATGTTCAAAGTATTCCCTAGCTCTTTGTAAGTTTTTAAATGACAAATTGATTTACTGCAGTCCTTTATAAATTAAAGGACGAAAAGATTTACATAAATTATTTTGATGGGTCTTTGCTTGAGGCATATTATATAATTGAGAGCTTTAGAAAATGTACATTCATTTTTGCAAAACGAACGTTTATCAACTAGTTAACACATTGAACTTTTTGTTATTTCTATAACATAAACAGTAGTAATTTAGCTTTATAAAGAAAAGTTTTGTCAATTTTAATTCAACCACAGATTTTTAGTGTTCTAAAAAATCCTCAGAAGGAAGGAGAGGAAATTAACAGTCAAAATTTTTAGCAATATTATTTCAACTATATATATTATTTAATCTGTATATGAAAGAGTAAAAAAATTGGCAAATAGCAGATATATTGTTTCAAGGATTCTAAAAAATAGCAGGTTTACGTAAGGAAGGAGGTTGACAGTTCCAATTAATCTTTTTTTATAAAATTACATAATTCATGCTTCCACAATTATGCATGGTACACAATTGTAACCCATTAACAAAGCATCAAGACATCAAAATCTTTGAACACAGACAAATGAACTATTAAAAAATAAACTTTTTTTCTGTTATATGTACAATATATTCTTCTTAATTATAAGAAGAGAATATTTAAAACCAACACTGAATTCAGTTTAGGAAAGTTTTTCAGACCTTTCTTGTGTGACCACTAGCATGTATATACATGTATTCTTAAAGTTATATATGTTGAAATCTGTTTCTCACTAGGAATCACTGTTAACCTGTGTTATTTTATATGATTATAATAAATTATATAATATATATAGTATATCATATAGATGACTATATCATATAGAATAGATACATACTATATTATATAGTATAGATATAGTCATCTATATACTTCTTTAGAAATCCCAAAACAATATACAATTACAGGGAATAAATACACAGAAGGTATATAATTCTCACCCACTAAGTACTACCAATATCCAGCATTCACTGACTTAAAGTGTAAATTTCTTTTACTTCCCATTCATGACAAAGAAATAGCTGTAGAAAAAAAATTCTTTAATTTCATTTATTCACAGAGCCTTAGCACCCCTCCAAAGCGCCTTACAAATTCCCACCTCTCTATCGAGTTCCTATCCCTAATTGTGTTTCTCCTTATTACAGCGGTTCCCTATGTCTGACCTCAGAATCCTGTGCCCTGTCCATACACTCTGCCAAACTGTGCTTCCTCTATTGGCATCATTTTGCACATGATAGAGCTTCTCAGTAGAAAAACAAGGTCATATCACTGCTGCAGCCTGAACCAGAGAAGCACATCTTACACACAACAGAAAAAAACTTACTGTTGTGGCTAGGCGCTGTGGCTCACACCTTTAATTCCAGCATTTTGGGAGGCTGAGGCAGGCAGGTCACCTGAGGTCAAGAGTTCGAGACCAGACTGACCAACATGGAAAAACCCCATCTCTACTAAAAAAATACAAAATTAGCCAGGGTTAGTGGCTCATGCCTGTCATCTCAGCCACTTGGCAGTCTGAGGCAGGAGAATTGCCTGAACCGGGGAGTTGGAGGTTGTAGTGAGCAGAGATTGTACCATTGCATTCCAGCCCAGGCAACAAAATCGAAACTCAATTTCAAAAAAAAAAAAAACTTCCTGTTGTATGTGGTCAACATGTGCCCATGGTACTCATAGTTTGGCAGTGTTTTACTCTAGCAGGCTGCACAAATACAGCCAATTACTGATCATAATTTATGAAAAGTGTTGGGAACCCAACCGTGTGAATGCTTGCAAAGCGAGTTTCACAAGACGTCACAAGACAGATGGTTTTGAGCCCAGACACAGGGACCCCTGAAAGAGGGAAGTCGAAATAAAAGGAGTCAGGAACAGAAAAAGGGAATCTAGTTAAAAAATAACCAGATGAGCAAAACCAGAAACACCTGCAGTCACGAAGAACAATGTCTTGACGTAAATGTTTTTTATGAGCACCAGGAATGACCATTACCCTTCACGACCACTGATTGTGTATCTGCCATCTTTATTGTATAGAATATGTGATTTAGTGATCTGTTTTTCCTCTTGCACTGACATAAGAGGAAAACCAGAGCCAGAAAATGTATACAATCGAAGCCCTTGAGAAATAAGGCGGTTTTTGGAGTATTGACTCGTCAATCCTCCTGACCCCACTTGTCTGTCTCCTTTTCTTCTTGCGCACCCCCCACTCAGGTTGGAATCTTCTTGCTGGTCGAGAGTTCCCGGCAGAGAAAAGCTCAATAACTGAGAAAATACTGCAGTTTCTTCCAAATACAAAAAAAAGGATATGGTCTATGGTGAGAGATGATGAACTTCCTTTTTTCTTTCTGTAAAACTTTATAAATTCCTACTTGTAAAACAATATTTCCTTCATATTAATGGATATTAATGTTATTAGAACAAAAATATTTCCAAAGCACCCGGGATAAAATCATCCTAGCTTTCATCCTTTGATAAAAGAAAATATAATAAATTCATTTCTATTATTCATTTTAATATCAACTGAATTTTCAAAATTATTCTAAAAAATGAAAATAATATATAAACATATACATTGATTTATTTACCCAGTGACAATACTCAAACTTTTTTAGGCAAAATATGTACTAGAGTCACACCTCAATATCACTTCTAATCCAGAAAACATAAAACTTTATCATATTTATCATATTCTGAAAATTAAATAAAGCTCTTTGTAAAGCATTCAAAACTCTTTTTGAAACCAGATTTTTAAAATTGTGTCAAATATTTACAAATATATAAGATTGTGTTTATGTGTGTACTACAGATCACCAGGGAGAAGGTGGAGGGTTTTGATTTTGTTTAGTTATTGTTTTAATGTTCCTTCTCCTAAAGCCCAGTCATTTTCTCCTTGTAAATTCTTTTGGATGCGTAATTCCATGATAGCTTCCTTGGTAGTCATTCTTCAGCCTTTTCCTCATCTACTTGATCCTGAATGCTTCTGTCTAATATGCGCAGAACATAACTATAAATTACTTGATCTGATGCTTATAATTATTGTTTTCATTCTCATTCTGTTCAATATTTTTTATTCTCCGATCTTTAGTCTCTGTTTCAGTCAGAAAGATTTTCTGCACCCACCTTTTGTGTGTGTGTGTGTCTGCTTTTGTACCTATCTGAGATGTTCCCACACCTTAAATGTCTCCCTAATTTTATTAGTTGGGGTTCTCCATACAGATAGAAGCAACACTATATAGATAGATATATAAGAGGAGACTTATTGTGAGGATTGGCTTACCTGATTCTGGAGGCTGAGAAGTCTCTAGATGTGCCTTCCACAAGCTCCAGACCGAGGAAAGCCAGCGGTATAATCCATTCTGAGTCCCAAGGCCTGAGAACCAGAGGAGCCAGTGTCAGACAAGGCAAATGGATGTCCCAGCTCAAGAAGAGCAAGAGAATTCAGGCCAAGTGTAGTGGCTTATACCAGTGATCCCAGCACTTCCAGACGCCGCTGTGGGTGGATTGCTTAAGCCCAGGAGTTGGTGACCACCCTGACAACATAGACAAATCCCATCTATACAAAACAAAGCAAAAATAAAAAAATATGAGTGTGCTGTGGTGGCATGTGCCTATATTCCCAGCAACTCAGAGGCTGAGGTGGGAGGATGGCCAGAGCTTGTAGGGAGCCGTGATCTCACCACTGCACTCCAACCTGGGTGACAGAGTGAGAGATCCTCTCTCAATTAAAAATAAAACAATAAAAGAAATAAAAGAAAAAACAAAGAATTGTGTTCTATCTGGGCCCTCAAATGATTGGATGTTGCCTTCCCATCTTGATATGTATGTAGACATATGTACTATCTATATGTAATTATTAATTCTGTAATTTGAACATAGATGCTGAGAATCTGAATTTTCATTGAATTTTGGAACAAATGTAATCTCTTATCCATAATCTGTGGCAAATAGGATATAGCACTTCTCTTCTGCAAGGTCTCTAGATGCTTCTGCCACCACACGTCTTCCATATTACCCAGGTACAGGTCCTAGGCCTCACATGAGCACTCTGATCTGCATTACTTTGCAGACTAGTTATCAACTCTTGAAAATTTCAACTTGGGTTTAAATTGTAAGAACATATATTAGCATTTTACCAATACTTTTCAAAGGGCTTTTGTTTTGCTGAGTAACATGAGATCCTTCAGTAGGACAATTATAATTATCTTCTTTTGATGGATTAGGAGATTGAGATCTTAGAGTAGTGATGTCCTCAGGATCACATAAGAAATAAGGATTAAAGTCAGATTCTGTAATGTAGAAGGCTTTTATTATCATTACTCTGATGCTTCCCAAAGGAGTAAAATTTACTTGGGTAAACTGTAACTCTTTTTTTTTTTTTTTTTGAGTAGACATTTGTATACATATCTTTAGATTTCAGTTATATCAGTAACAATACTTCCTTGCTTTAAAAATTGTAATATTGTTGTATATTCATTATATCTCCACTTATATATCATTCTATTAACATGAATTTTCTAGCTTCTCTAATACCTGGGTATGTTTGCACTTATATTAAATAATGTATTAAATATATTCAAGTATAGTCAAAATCAGTATCTTCTTTTAAATCATTGTATGGGTCTCCTTCAATTGTTTTTAATTATTCTTTTATCGTTTCATACAATCTCCACTAGATCATGACAATCTTTTTCATAAAAGTCACTAAGTTTATATAAAAGTTATTCTCCTAAAATTGATAATGGTACTTAAACAATAAATGACTATAGCAGAACACTAGAACTATTAGACATGAAGCAAGCAAATAAAATGTGATGTTTTAGAAAAAAATAATCTTTGTTTAAAAAAAATCAATTAGCAACTGTTTGCTTTGCATCCATACATTTCAGAGACTTTGATAACAATGTTATGGAGAACTTTGATGAATGCAATGTAAGACTGAAATGCAGCAATAAAGCAGTTGTGAAGAAATATTATATTTTCTTTGTTAGAATGGTAGTACAATAGCATATAAGTCATAAAAAAATGTGTACCTTATCAATGCTTTTTCCAGGTGAAATTTATACTAGCTTCTAAAGGGTTTTCTGATTGTGATCTGCATATGACAAAAACATTTTATGCTCATGCTATCAAGTAAATAATCCATATTAAAATGCATGACCTTATTCCTAGAACAGCAACGAGTCATAATCTCAAAGTTTATTGAGGCAATTCTAATTTCTTTCAAGCAACAAAGGGAATTTAGATAAGCATTTCTAGGCATACAGTAAGAAAACATTAAAACATTAACTCTTGCACTTGTCATCATATTAACCTTTCTACGTTTCTAGTTTTCAGAGAAAAAAATAAAAATAAAAACATCACAGACATTTCTTCATAGAAGAAAAGCACAAAAGCACAAAAATACTCAAGTAATTGCTACAGTCTCTGGGTTCCCGAGAGGTCGGCACGTCTGCCGGGGACTCTTGGCCAGCAAGAGGGTCCTAACCTGAATAGGGGAGTGCGCGGAAGAAAAGGTAGACAGAAAACGGGGTCTGGAGGGCTGAATAAGCAAGACTTGAACAGCAATGCTTAAACAGCAACTT
>CAUYQU010067655.1:0-18785 GCA_963574635.1 Cheracebus regulus | reverse complement strand
TTGGCATAAAAGAGGTTTTTAATACCCATTTTTAGACTGCATTCTAGCCTGGGCAATAAAACAAGAATCCCGTTCTCTCTCCCTCTTTCTCTTCCTCTTTCTTTCTCTCTTTCATTCTTTTTTTTCTTTCTTTTGCTCTTTGTTTCTCCTTTTCTCTCTTTAAAAAAAAAAAAAAAAAAACTTTTGTGTGTGAAAGGCCCCTATAAACAGAGTAAAAAGGCAACACATGAAACGGGAAAAAATACTTACAAATCATACATCATGTAAAGGATCAATATCCAGACTTTCTAAAGAACTCCTACAACTCGACAACAAAATAAACAATCCGATTTAAAACTAGGCACAGAATTTGAGTAGATATTTCTCCAGAGAAGATATTCAAAAAATCAATAAGCACGTAAAAAGATGCTCAGTATCATTAAATGTTAAGGAACGGCAAATCAAAGCCACAGTGAGGTATCGCTTCACACACATTAGAATGGCTAGTATGTGAAACCCAACCAAACAACCAAACAAACACATTTTAAAATTCAGAACATAAGTTTTCTGAGAATGTGGAGACATTAGAATGCTTGTGCACATAGGTTGTGCAGCCATTGTGGAAAACAGCATGGTGATTCCTCAAAAAATTAAACATAGAATTATCATATGATTTAGCAATTTCACTTCTGAATATATACCCAAAAGAAAGCAGCACTCAAACAGATATTTGTGCACCTATGTTCATGGCAAGATTATTCACAATAACCAAAAGGTGGAAGCAACCCAAGGATTTACAGAGGGATGCCTGGATTGGCAAAATGCAGCATACGCACAATTATGGAATACATGCCAAATGTGGTATATGTATAATAGAATATTATTCAGCCTTAGAAGGAAATTCTGAAACATATCTATGACATGGTTGAATCTTGAGGACATTATGCTCAGTGAAATAAGCCAGTCACAAAGAAAAAAATACTGTTGATTCCATTTATATGAAGTACCTATAGTAGTCAAACTCATGGAGACAGAATATAGAATGGTGGTTGCCAGGGTCAAGAATGGAGATTAGTGTTTAATGAGTACAGGGTTTCAGCTGGAGGTGAAAAAGTTTTGGAGATGGATGGTGGTGATGGTTATATAATAATGTAAATATACACAGAATTTTATACTTAAAAATTGTTAAAATGAAAATCTTTATTATATATATTTGACCACATGAAAATGTGAATCTGGCTGGGCACAGCAGCTCACACCTGTAATCCCAGCACTTTAGGAGGCCAAAGTGGGTGGATCATAAGGTCAAGAGATCAAGATCATCCTGGCCAACATGGTGAAACCCCATCTCTACTAAAAATACAAAAGTTAGCCAGGCTTGGTGGCATGCACCTATAGTCCCAGCTACTTGGGAGGCTGAGGCAGGAGAATCACTTTAATGTGGGAGGCAGAGGTTGCAGTGAGCTGAGATCACACCACGGCACTCCCTCCTGGCAACAGAGCAAGATTCTGTCTCAAAAAAAAAAAAAAAAAGGTAAATCTGGTGTGTTACTCTCCTGCTTAAAATCCTTAATGTTGTCCCATTACCTTTGGGGAAAAGGTCAATCTCTTTAACTCACAAACAAGGACTTTCTTCATCTGATCCTGTGTATATCTTCATCTCATAACTCCTTCTGTGTTACCTTTCTTGGTCCAGGAACAAGTAAATTCTAGTAGTTTCCCAAAGAGGAAGGTGGTTTAGCCACCCTGAATGTACTCAAGCAGTTTCTTCTGCCGATCTTCATGGTTCTCAACCCTGATTACATAATAAAATCAACCAGGGACCTCAAATCAATACTAGTGCCTGCGTACCATTTAAAACCAATTAAATTAGAAACTTCTCTGGAGGAGACCCAATCATTAGTACTTTTTAAAGTTTCACAGATTATTTGAATGGGTAGCCACTGCTTTAGAATATAATTTCCCACCTGTCAGAGCCTGGCTAGTTAATTCACTTATTCTTCAAAATTTGGCTCAGGCATCTCCTCCCCCAAGAATTCCCTGATGCCGCGTGATAGGCTGGGTCTGGTGCCTGTGCACTGGGCTTCTGCAGGCCCCTGTTGCAGTTCCCACACTGTATTGCAGGTGTCATGACTTCTCACTCTCTCCCACTAGGCAGAACTCCTTGAAGACAGGGATGATGTTTCACTCGTCCTGGTTGTCTCTGTTCCAGAGCAGGGGGCCAGCAAATGCAAGCTGTGTTCCCTTTCCCTTACTCACTTTGCCTTGATAAAGGTCTTCACATACATTTTCTCCTTTCAACAAAGCACCCCCCACAACCTCAAAATGAGGACATCTGCCCAGTGAGTCATAGCAGTATGGCAAAGGCAGAATTATTCGAATGAGTTTCTCCACCAGTTCAGGCCTCTTCTTACTTAACACCCTAATACTATATGTGAAAATCAACCAAAGCATCCCTTAAGAACTTTCCCAAACTCTCCCTGAATTGGCAGCTGAAGGATGACTCACCCTCAGTAGTACTAAGAGGACTTATCTTGAGGGTGAGTCTGCACACCTAGTGGAAATGTGTGGTTCAACACATGGGACTGGAAAATTGGGATTTAGAAATCAGGAGGCAAGAGTTTTGGGCCTGGCCCTTATGCTAGTTACTTGAACTTCACTCTGAACTTCGACTTCTTCATCTATTAAGTGAGGATAGCAGTACTTTGCTTTCTAGCTCACAGGGTGTTTTGAAAGTCTGAAATCAGCCCATGAAGAATAAATAAATGGGGGTATATTCATACAATAGATATTATACAACAATGTGAACAATGTGATGAACAGACTATAATTATATGCAATGTCACAAACATAATGTTGACAAAAGAAGCCAGACATAAAAGAGTGTAATAATTCTGCATGATTATACATATATAAAGTACAAAAGTAGATACAAGTGGTCTATGCTGCTAGTGGTTAGGTTAGTATGGTGATGGTGAGTAGTGACTGGAAGGAGGCATGAAGGGGCCTAGTGTGCTGCATCTGAGTGCTCATTGCTAAGATTCACTCAGTCTGTGAAAATTCATCAAGCCGTATCTTTATATGTGTACTTCTCTGTATGTATATTATACTTTAAAGTCTTTTAAACTCTAAAACAAATGAGGCTGATAAAACATACAATACTATATAATGATAATACATAACGATAATGACTATATAGGGATATAGGAAAATAAACCTATGTATGTAGTATGTATGTAAACACACACACACACACACATAATCTTTTATTGATTCGATTATTGCCATAACCTAATATTGGCAAATATTTTACACCTGTTATCTCATTTAACCTTTACAGAAATTCCATTTAACAGAAGAGGAAACTGATACCAGAGAAAATAAGAAATTTGCTTAAGATTATTCTGATCTTGGGCAGAAATGGGCTGTTCTTAAAGTTAGGTTTCTGGCCAACTCAAAGTAAATAGTTCAAAAGGGTAAAGGCTTTGAGATCAGGAAGAAAACTCATTAATTCTATGGACTTGGGTAAGTTTCTTAACCTTTCTGTTGATTCAATCTTCTCATCTTAACATGGAGATAATAATACCGGACCTTTTCCATGTCACAGGTGGTGAAGATTGATTAAAAAGAAATGGAGCAAAAAAAAGAAGAAGAAGAAAAGAAAGATCTATGACTCAGTCATTCAAACTCTCCTGAAATACACAAGAAAGTCAGAACATGACCTGCTTGCAGGCATAAAACCTACTCCGGAAATGGGAGGAAATGGAAATGGAAACAGAAAGAAAATCAAAATGGAGGTGAAATCTATAAGAAACCAACATATGATAAAAGATTTTGGAAACTCTTTTGTCTCATTTTTTGATGGGAAAGGAATTATAAATATATGTATCATGCAAATTACCTTTAAAAATAATTTTAAATAGAATTTCTAGGGCAGTATGATATAGTAGAGAGAGTACCCTGAGTTCTAATTCTGATTTCACAGCTTCAAATCCATAGTTACATTGCAGATGTCATTTAAATGCTCTAAATATTTTGATTCCTATCCGTAAAACAGGACTATTAAATACCTACCTGACTTCCTGCGGGGAATGAATTGAGAAAATACAGGTACAAATAATTTGAAAGGTTAAAGTACCATTTGGGTCCAGCTTCAAGTCACTTTGACTAGCCATATGACTCAAATCATTTCACATTTCTGAACCTGTTTACTCATCTGTGAAATGCATGAAGATAGAACCTGTGTTGCAGAACTGTTAAAGAGATTAAATGAAACAATGTAGTTAAACGCTTAGTATAGTGCCTGGCATGCATTAAGGACTCAGTATGTGGCTGTGTTTATGACAGATATCAATGACTACAGCAATAGAAACATTACTGCTGGGAAATTTTTTAAAAGGTAAGATATATCAGGCATTTTAGAGAAAAGAATAATTCATAAAAAATTCAAAGTCCATGTTTCTCAGACTTTTAAATTTGTCTTCATCCTGAGAAACTACAACAGACAGGCATGCCTCAGGTAATGTGCTTTTCTGTGAATTTTCCTTGACTCTACAAGGTTAGAAGCCTCCCATCTCCTGTGATTGAACACTCCCAAGACATTGGATCATTTCCTGAGCTTCATTTATTTAATAACTAATCTTTTATTGCCTTCTCTTTTTTTAAAGCCGGCCAGTCTTGTTCCCACCCCCACCCCGTTTCAAGGTCTCACCTCTTTAATCATTTGGATAATGCTGAGACACACTACAAACCATTTTAATGGAGGGCTGATAAGTGAAGGCCATTTTTCCTCCCGTCTGCTTCTCAACCAGCAGTATTTCGGATGATTTTCAATAATCCCAGCAAATCACTCATGTCATTTTCTCACAGCCACCTAGTTAATATTCCCAGTCGTCAGGTTTCTTTTGGCTCTTTTGTCTGGGAAAGGCTGCTACATACAGCCCCAGAGCACCAGAAAAATGAGTCTCTACCTGGAATTTGCAGAAACCAAGCCCTCAACTGCAAGATGAGTATTTTCCCAAGTGAATAATAATAGCTACCATCTCTGAGCTATAATTCTGTGCCAGGCACTGTGCCAGGCACTGTGCCAAGCCCTGTGCCCATATTATCATGTTTGATCCTCACAAAACCTACTACGGGATACCTCTCACGTCCATGTTATGGATAGGAAAACAAAAATGCAGAACAACATTACTCAAAGTGTGGTCCTCTGAGTAACAGTATTACCTGAGAATTTGTCAAAAAGCAAATTCTCCAGCTCCACCACAAACCTATTGAATAAGAATCTCTGGAGGTGGTGTTCAGAAATCTATGTTCTAATAAGACCCCCTGGTGACTCTGATTCAAGTCAAAGTTTGAGAAGCACTGGACTAGGAAAGGTGAGTATCTTGCCAAATTCACAGCACTAATGAGGGGCAAAGTGAGGCTTGGAAATCAGAGTCTGACTGAGTCCTAAGCCAACGTCACAGGGCTAAAGAATGCAAAGATTCTCAGAAGTTTTAGGATTTGAAATAAAATTTCCCTGTATAATAAAGACAGTTATTATTTGATATAGCAAGATGGCAGAGGTAGATCAGTTCCAGGACTGGTTTAATTCAGCAGTTCGGTGGCTTATGACTTCAGATCAACAGCGTCACTCTCATTCTCTCGGCTTTGTCTTCATGGTAACAGGAGGACTGCAGCAGTTCCAGACGTCATATTTTGCTCCTCAATGCCAAAAGGTTTGAAGGTAGGGGCAGGGGGAAAGGCTCTGTCTCTTCTTCCATGTTTTCTTCTTAGGAGTGCTATTTGTGTAAGAATACACAACTTCAAATCTATAGTTACATTTGGAGATGTCATTTAAATGCTCTAAATATTTTGATCCCTATCTGTAAAACGGGACTATTAAATATACCTACTTGACTTTCTGGGCGGAACAAATTGAGAAAATACAGATACAAATAATTTGAAAGATTAAAGTACCATGCATTACTGTCCAGAGAGAAGAGTTTTCCCCTCTCACGCATTACTCTCCAGAATCCCATCCAATGCTCATTCCCAAACCAATCATTGGAAAGAACAATGGAATAAGATAGTTCAGTAAGACTAAACAAACTTCACCTTACCTGAAGCATGTGGCTGCTTGAAAGAACACAGTGGGTGGAAGTGCTAGGCAGAGCAATGGGTACAAGTTATGAAATGGTTAAAAAAATGTTTGGATTCATAGGATGACATCAGATGATGGGAACCCATAAGGAATAGAGCCTGTAAATTTTTGAGTAGGGGAGAGGAGCACATACAAGCACACATGCAAAGTGTCTGCTGGTGGTATGCAGGAGAGATGGGCACTGGATGTGAGACTGTGAGACTACGTGAGGCTGTGGAGAGAGAAGACCAGCTATTGCTGTGACCTTGGCAGAATTTGCAAAGAGCTTGGTTTGGATAAGTGACAGTGAGTATGAAGGATGGGTAAACATAATGGTCTTTTGGAAGGAAAATTGGCAAGAGTGGGTGGCTGACTGACCACGGAGAGATAAAGAAGGGGCTGAGTTAGGGTTATGAACTATCTCTGTGTCTATGACTAGTTCTCCTGTCCCTCTGGAGCCAGGATGGGGAAAATCCTGCAAAGAGACTTTAGGCAAGTTAAGGGAAAACTGTGCATTGTTTGATAGGTTATTTAGGGGCAGGTGCCTGAGTTCTTAAATTTGGTACTTGGCTCCATGATGTAACAATAACAGTGCCATTTATTGACAGTCTAATATGTCCTGCTGTTTTTTATTTATATTTATTTATTTATATTACAATTTCAAACATGCATAAAAATAGAGAGAATGGCATAATGAACCTGCATGTACCTATTAACCAGCTTCAACATGGTTAAATCCTAATCAATAGATCTTGTTTCCTTTATTTGCTCACCTCTACTCCCCTGACTCACCCTAACCCAGGTTATTTTATGTTAAGAACAGCTTTTCTGAGACACAGTTCACATAATATACAATCTATTTATTTGAAACGTGCAATTCAATGGTGTTTAGTATATTTGCAGAGTTGTGCAACCATCACCATAATTTTAGAGCATTACATTATCCCCAAAAGAAATCCTGTTTCCTCTATTACCCCCATGGCAGTTTCCTCCCCCTAGCACTAAGAAACCAGTAAACTACTTTCTGTTTCTATAGATTTTCTCATTATGGACATTTTACATAAATAGAATCATATAGTATGTGTTCGGTTGTGACAGGCCTCTTTCTTTCTTTTTTTAAATTTTATTTTAAGTTCTGGGATACATGTGCTGAATGTGCAGGTTTGTTACATAGGTGTACATGTGCCATGGTGGTTTGCTGCACCTATCAACCTGTCATCCAGGTTTTAAGCCTCGCATGCATTAAGTATTTGTTCTAACCCTCTCCCTCCCCTTTACCACCACCCTCTGACAGGCCTCAGTTTGTGATGTTCCCCTCCCTGTGTCCATGTGTTCTCATTGTTCAGCTCTCACTTATGAATGAGAACATGCGGTGTTTGGTTTTCTGTTCCCATGTTAGTTTGGTGAGTATGATGGTTTCTGGCTTCATCCATGTCCCTGCAAAGGAAATGAACTCATTCTTTTTATAGCTGCATAGTATTCCATGCTGCATATATGCCACATTTTCTTTATCCAGCCTATCATTGATGGTCATTTGGGTTGGTTCCAAGTCTTTGCTTTTGTAAATGTGCTGCAATAAATATATGTGTGCATGTGTGATTGGCTTCTTTAAATTAGGATAAAGTTTTTGAGGTTCATCCATGTTGTAGCACATATCTACTTCATTTTTTATTGCCAAATAATGTTCCATTGTATAGATAAACCACATTAATATTTGTCCATTTAACAGTTGATGAACATTTTAGTTGTTTGCACTTTTTGCTGTAATGAAGAAGGCTGCTATGAACATTTATTTACAAGCGAGTATACTTTCATTTATCTTGGGTATATACCTAGGAGAGAATTTTCTGCATTATATAGTATATATGTTTAGCCTTTTGAGGAACCACTAGACTGGTTTTCACAGTGGTTGCACCATTTTACATTCCCACTAGCAGTGTGTGTGGCTTCCAGTTTTTCTGCATTTTCCCCAAAACTTGTTATTATCTGTATTTTTAATTATTGCTATCCTGGTCATTGTGACGTGGCATCATTTGTGATTTTTATTTGCATTTCCCTGGTAGCTAAGGATGCTGAGCATTTTTGTTATGCTTATTGGCCATTTGCATGTATTTTTGGCAGAAATATTTATTTAGATAATTTGCGCATTTTTATATTGGTTGTATTTTTATAATTGAGATGTATAAGTTCTTTATACATTCCAGATACAAGTTCCTTATCAGTTACATAACTTGTAAATATCTTCTCAGTTCTGTGGGTTGTTGTTTCTCTTACTTGACAGTGCTCTTTGAAGCACAAAAGTTTTTAATTCTGAAGTCCAAGTTATCTATTTTTTCTTTTGTTGCTTATATTTGGAGTGCCATATCTAAGATACACTTGCCTAATTCAAAATTACTAATATTTTTGTCTTTGATTTTTAAGAAAAGTTTTATGGTTTTAGCTCTTACATTTAGTTCTTGATGTATTTTGAGTTAATTTTTGTAGATGGTATGAGGTAAGGGTCCCAGCTCATCCTTTTGAATATGTATATCAGGTTGTCCCAACACCATCTGTTGAAAAGAATATTTTTTTAAATAATTGAATTGACTCTCTTATTGAAAAAAATCAATTAACTTTTATTGCAATTCCTTTTGGTATCTTTGTCATGAAATATTTTCCTGTTCCTATGTCCAGAATGGTATTGCCTAGGTTGTTTTCCAGAGTTTTTATAGTTCTGGGTTTTACATTTAAGTTTTTAATTCATCTTGAGTTAATTTTTGTATATGGTGTAAGGAAGGGGTGCAATTTTAATATTCTGCATATGGCAAGCTAGTTATCCCAGTACCATTTACTGAATAGGGAATCCTTTCCCCATTGCTTGTTTTTGTCAGATTAGTTGAAGATCAGAGAGTTGCAGGTGTGTGGCCTTAATTCTGGGTTCTCTATTCTGCTCCATTGGTCTATGTGTCTGTTTTGTACCAGTACCATGCTGTTTGGGTTACTGTGGCCCTGTAGTATAGTTTGAAGTTGGGTGGTGTGATACCTCCAGATTTGTTATTTTTGCTTAGAATTACTCTTGATGTTTGGGCTCTTTTTTGGCTCCATATGAATTTTTAAATACGTTTTTCTAGTTGTGTAAAAATGCTAATAGTTTGATAGAGATAACATTGAATCTATAAATTGCTTTGGGCAGCATGGCCATTTTAATGATATTGATTCTTCTTATCCATGAACATGGAATGATTTTCCATTTGTTTGTTTCATCTCTGATTTCTTTGAGCAGTGTTTTGTAGTTCTCCTTATAGAGATCTTTCACCTCCTTGGTTACCTGTATTTCTATATATTTTGTGTGTGTGTGTGGCAACTGTGAATGGGATTGTGTTCAAAAGCAAAAATAGCATCTAATTAAACTAAAGAGCTTCTGCACAGCAAGAGAAACTATCAACAGAGTGAAGAGACAACCTACAGAATGGGAGAAAACTTTTGCAAACTATGTATCTGACAAAGGTCTAATATCCAGCATCTACAAGGAACTTAAACAAATTTATAAGAAAAAAACTGAAGCAACTTCATTAAAAAGTGAGCAAAGGACATGAACAGACACTTTTCAAAAGAAGACACACATGTGGGCAACAATCATATGGAAAAATGCTCAACACCACTGATAATTAGAGAAATGCAAATATAAACCACAATGAGATGTCATCTGACACCAGTCAGAATGGGATTTATTTAAAAGTCAGAAAATAGCAGATGCTGGCAAGGTTACAGAGAAAAAGGAATGCTTACACACTGTTGGTGGGAGTGTTCAACCTATCTGGAGGACAGTGTGGCAATTCCTCAAAAACCTGAAAACAGAAATACCATTGGACCCAGAAATCCCATTACTGGGTATATATCCCAAGGAATATACATTTTTTATTATAAAGAAATGTGCATGCTTATGTTCATTGTAGCACTATTCACAATAACAAAGACATGGAATCAAACTAAATGCCCACCAGTGACAGATTGGATAAAGAAAATGTGGTACATATACACCATAGCATACTATGCAGCCATAAAAAAAGAATGAAATTATGTCCTTTGCAGGAACATGGATGGAGCTGGAGTCCATTATTCTTAGCAAACTAACACAGCAACAGAAAACCAAATTCTGCATGTTATCACTTATAAGTGGGAGCTAAAGATAGGAATACATGTACATATAGAGGGGACCAGTATACACTGGGGCCTATCGGAGGATAGAAGGAGGGAGAGGATTAGAAAAAATAACTAATGATACTCAGCTTAATACCTGGGTGACAAAATAATCTGTACAACAAACCCCCATGACACATATTTCTGTGTAATAAACCTACACGTGTACATCTAAACTTAAAATAGAAGTTAAATTGAAAAAAAAAAAAACAGAAGGAAAATCGATGGACTATTTCCACCAATTATTTTGAAGCAAATCCCAAACATCATGTCAATTCACCTGTAAATATATCAGTACATATCTCCTAAGATTCAATTCTTTTGCATTGTATCTGTCTAATCCCTGATCCTTACAACAACCATCGAAGTACCAGTATTCACATTTAACAGAAAAAGATACTGAGGCTTGAAAGTGCTGGGCAGCTTGTCTAAGATTATACAGCTACTGAAGAGACAGAGACAGATCCAAAGGCTGTGCCCTTCCTATTACACCATCATCCAATGCAGCCAAAACACAGTGAAATATAGTAATAGCAAGGGCAGCATGACTCAGGCAACCCTTGTCTTCAGTTCCTTAAAGGTATCATTTAACTTGTTTACTTTCTTCACTGGCATCATCACCATTTTTATTTGCCCTTCATCTAGTATTCTGCTCATCAGAAGACATAAAGCTCTCTAAAACCCATAAATTACCTCCACAGAATGCAGAGAAAAATGTGAGGTAGAAAAATCAAAATCTTGGGGCAAAAGCCTGTGAATTTTTATCAATCTCAGATGTGATGCTCTTCATTCTGAAATGAGGAACGGGTTGAGTAATCTTAATTTTCAAATAGAATTTGAAATTTTGCTTACAAGAAGGAAGACTTGAATGATCAAATATTAGAATTGAAAGACATCTTCAGTAGTTTGACAAAACTTTGATTTCACACATGTCCATTGGCTTTTCAAAGGTAACACCATGAGTTAGTGGCAGAAAGGAGAGTCAAGGGCAGGTGCTCTGATTCCTATGTTAGGGAATCTCAGATGTTTTGGGGTATAGAGCTTACCAGGCATGAAGTGGCAGATAAGCTGCCGTCATCCAGTGAAGGATAATCTTATGAGACTCTAAATAAATTGCAGGAATTCAGAGAAGGGAGAAAAATTACTGATGATTGAGATTTTTCTGAACCTGCCCATGAGGCACAGTAATTCTCACAGATCTATAAGGTAACAATCAATCCATCTTCTGAGTCAGAGGTAAGATACATAATCCAGGAATTGGAGAACATCAGGCAGATTCTGTCATCTTTCCAATAAGGCAAAGAAAGAAATAGTTGGGCTCAGATCCAATTGCAGGATACTGCCTAGGACATTTCAGAAATACTGTAGAGAGAAAGTGGGTTTGAAATAACTGAGATGAGAAAGAGATGTATAGCCTATGCTAGAATGGTTTAGAGGCTACACCAGAAACCAGATTCCCACAAAGGTGGGCAGTGTAGGGGAGGGTATGTCAAACAATGACATCACCTTTAGGACACTTTAGTGTCTTCCACTCAGCCCCTTTCTATACCTTCAGCAGCAGGTGCTTCTAGGAGAGGCCTTAATGGCAGCTTGGTACAGGTTTTGTAACAAGGCTTCAGGATCAGCTAGACCAAGGTTCACATCCTAATTCCTTTACTATCTAACTATGTGATCATAGGCAAGTCATTTCACCTCTCCAAGCTTCAGTTTGTTCCTCTGTCCAAAAGAGAATGTTGTGAACGTTAACTGAGACAATAGCATAAAGCACACAGCACAACTCCAGGCACATAGCACATGTTTCACTTGAGATTTTTTTTTTCTGTCCCCACTCCTTAGTCTTTAACAGCTTAGTATGAGTTTTGGTCTTCATATCTCTTAAGACCTGTATCTTTCAGGGCACAATTAAGTATTTCATTCTCCTACTGAGAGATTTTAGACCTAAAGGGGCAGGTTCCTTTGCTGAGGAACCTGAGGCCAGAATACTCATGGCAGAGTGAATGTCTGGACTCTCCATTCAGTGCTTCCTCCTCGGCGTCGCTGTGGTGTGCATGGGATGCTGGTTGCCATGACCACTTAATTATTTCCTCTAGGTCTGACCACCATGACAAAGTGAAATACTTAAACACTTGCCAAACTCCCAGCCAAACAAGCAGCAGCTGTCCAATTTGAAAAAAACATCGTTCCTGAACAATAATGTTTGGTTTCCCATCAATCACATGGACTCATCTGCAGAAATGGTGGTAGGGGGAGGCAGCTGTGGGAAGCCAAGAATAGGAGCAAGAGAACAGAATGGTGCCAGGCTTATTTCTGTGTCCCCCGTGGATTAACCATGCAGGAGACACTCTTTGCCCGCATGACAAACTGATTAATGTATGGGGCCACTGAGTATGTTCAACTGATCTTAGGACAAGCTCTGACAACTACCCAGCAGCAGTGGAGGGCAGAGGGAATGGCTTTTTGAGTGGGTGCTAATGCCACTTTTGCCTCTGACTTACTGGGTGACTTTGGCAAGCTCACTTCTCTGAGGTTTAGTTTTCTCATGTAAAATGAAGGCAGACTCATTTTACATCAGAAAACTAACTCTGCCTGCCCCATAGAGTTGTTGTGAGATTAAAGCATAAAGCTTTAAGAATCTGGACAGCTTGGGTCTAGTAAGTCCTTGATGAATGCTAGCTATAAATTTGTTTTCAAATCATGACACAGTCTAATATACCTATTCTTCCACAATGTATCAAGATTAATGACTAATTTTGAGAAGTACAGAATCCCATCCAAACAGTCTCTTACAAATTATTTAGCGCAACATTATTCTTTTATGGAGGAAGAGATTGTGATCCAGAAAGGATCAGACATCTGCCTGAGATCACACAGCTGGTTAATGGCAGGGCTAGGGTTAGAATGCCAGGTTCCTAACATCCAACCTAATACTTTCCCCAGAATCCTTCAAATCTTAAAAAAGAGAAGGAAAGAAGAGAATCAGCATTTACTGGAGAGCATTTATTTATTCATAAATCTTCCTCATAAATGGTGTTAATCATTATAGCAACAATATAATGTAAGAAATTATTATCCTTATTTTAAAATGGACAAACTAGAATTTAAGCTGTAAAGAACAAGAACTATGTCCTTTTTTTTTTCTATATCCTTAGCAGGCAGAACAGTGCCTGGCATGTAGTAGGTGCCCAATAAATATTTTCGAATGAGTCAAATAGCCAATAAATATTAGAGCCAGGACTTGAAATGAATACTGCCTGACTATAAAGCCCATGATTTTATTGAACTGGCCTTGAACTAGGATGTAGAAAGAAATAAAGAAGAAAAGCCTCAATCATCTTTGAGAAAGGTTTCAATGTAGGTGGGTGTCAATGTATTAAACTAAGCACATTTCTAGAAATTATTTCATTTATTTTTCATAACCACCAAAGATTAAGTGCTTTGCTTTTTAAACATATGAGGAAACAGAGATGCCGAAAGCTTCAGTGATTCTTCCAAGATAAAACTGTGAGTCATATAAATAAGGGCTCAGATTCCAGTTTCAGACTTTCACCTCCAATTTGGGCTCTTCTCATCTGTCATAGTGGCTTATAGACTGGGTCCAGAAGGAGGCTCCTCATGCACCGGGAACATATCTAGCCTGCCACACAAAGGGAGCAAGCATTGCCCCTCCAGGCTTGCCACTGAATGTTGATCAGGATGCCCGGATCTGTGGTGGCCATCTAGGACCGGAGGCACAAAGATAGGAAGCCAGTAAGTTGAGGATGGCTGTGTACTTGGGAATTCTGTTGGGGCTTGTATCAAACCCGGGAGCTGTCTGCCTCCCCACTCCCAAATTCAATAACTAAAATTCTCTGTTTCTTAAGATTTTATTAGTTGGCATTCTGTTTTCTGTAGCCATTTCCGATATGCTGTACTTCTCTGGAGTGAGGGTGCAATAAAGATCATGGCATTTATTATACATTTTCTAATGAACAGGTGCTATGGTCTGAATGTTTGGTCCCCCCAGAATTCATATGTTAAAATCTAACCCTTATAGGGATGGTACTGAGAGGTAGGGCCTCTTAACTAGGTCATTAGTGCCCTTATAAAAGAGGCCGGAAGTGGCCCCCTCACCCCTTCCGCCATGTCATGACACATACCTGAACAAGGAAATGGGCTCTCACCAGGCACTACACTGATGGGTACCTTAATCTTGGAGTTTCCGATCTCTAGAGCTAGGAGCAATAAATTTCTGTTGTTTATAAATTTCCTAGTCTAAAATATTTTATTTTAGTGGTAGTCAAGCTAAGACTATTAGTCTCAGCCTAAGACAATAGCAGGCAAGTCTACTTACTTCCAGAATTCTCAATGTTCATATTTTTATTAATGGTAAGTATTTGTTGATTGAAAGTATCAGAAAAGAACTGAAGCTATCTTGTAAGAATGAGAGGAAACTGTTATAGGAATAAGGGGTGTCTTATGGAACCCAAATACAGGGATTTAGCTGAGACTTGCAGTGGCCTAAAACCAAGATCTCAAATGCAACTGGCAATCTGTTTCTCTCCACTGTTTGCTGTTTTGGGTTCTTCATACTTCTGTATCTCTGTCTGAAAAATAGACTTTGTCATCATCCATATTTATATGTAACAAATTTAACCACCAGGGAAGAGACTGAATCTCAAGCCCAATAAAAAATTCTGGAAGAGTAGATGTGATTGGTCATACTTGGATCTTGTGCCCAGTGGTGTAACAATCAGCTCTGTGCAGATCACAGAAGGATCACAGAGTATGAACTTGGCTTCTTGGGGCTGATCCCCATACATTATGTATATAATGGCGCAGGGGAGTTCTGAGAATAGAGGGACTAGGGAGACAACCCAGAAGGTATCCATTATAAAGTCTCATCTCTTCTGTCTTCTTGAGGCATTCGGTGCTAGTTTCAGCTATTACCAAGGTTAAGTGGCAACCCTGCCTTTACTGCGATTTGGTCATTCATTTGTTTGACATTGAACAGGCTGGATTCCAGGCATCAGGCATGGAGCAATGGACTAAGCTGGGAGTCACTGTCCTCAGAGGTCTTATGCTTTCCCTCTTCAGTTGATATGATCTCCTATATCCTTCTAATAAGTCATCCCTTTACCTAAGCTTATTTGAGGTGGGTGTTTGTCACTTCCCATCAAAAAAGTTTTGACTAGCAGAGAAATGGGTACTAGACGTGGAACATTCCCACTGACAGCCCCTCATTGTAAAACTGGCTGAGTCAAGGTGGAGTAGGGAGTTGTTAGGATGCTGCCATGTAGGGCTGGGATATTAGCCATTTTGTTAGGTGGTAGAAAATCAGCCGGTTAAACAATTATCCATTTTCTGCTAAACTCTGCATTTTGTGAACTCAAATCATTATTTACAAAGTAGGAACTTTAGGTGACCTGGTAGAAAATGTCAACATATTTCCTACTTCTAATAAATTATTGATTTTGGCTCATCTGATAGTAGATAGAGAATAGCTTGGTAGGTTTACAGATTTGTCTAAAGAATTAATTTGTTTCTGCCTGTAGTTGGCAATTTGAACCTGTTGAATCAGATAAGCAAATGCCTTAAGAATACAGCCTTAACATTTGTTAGTGCACCAATTAGGATATTGGATGTCTGGGAGGATTCAGAAGAATCAGGGAGACCTGATGCTCCAAGATTGCTTCAGCAACTCTGCTCTTGTATCCTTGTGTCCGGAAAAGTTGGAAATGCACATTTAGATAAGCAGTGAAGTGTAGACAGCAGCCACATGGTAGGAAACATTAGCTTTGCCTCATTATTCCAGCCTTTTGTTCATCAAACTCACAGGCAGAGGCCAATAAGCTAAGATTTAGGGAGATGAACAGAGACCTCAGGTTTGGTACTGAGAAATCAATGCTGCAAAAGTAAGATCCAAATTCAAAGATGAAACTTTGGTAATTTTTCTGGTATTGGCGGCCAGCAAACTGAATTTTCCATACATCTTCTGGGCCTTCCCTGTGCAATCAATAGGCCTGGCTGACAAAGGACTTAAAGGAGTCGTACTGCAAGAAATGTTCAAGCTTGGTAAACAGAGACCTGTGGCTGTTTGTTCAAACCTTAAAGCAGCCCTTAGTCCACATTCATGATCCAAACAGAAACAAACTACCCAGGTGGTGTTGTCCTCTATAATGAAGTTCTCCTCAATTTTCCTCTTGGTTTTGGCACTGATTGACACTGGCCAAAGGAAGTCTTCCCAGGGGGGTAGAACCCAAGCTGGCCTGAATGACTGGTCAAGGAACAAACAGATATCAATGAGAGTGAGTGGTCCAACAGAATCCAGATGACACTCTGTCCTGGTGACTCAGTATCATGTTGTTTCCCCTCACCCTCATTATGAGTATCCTCATATCCTTTATTTTCATGATCTTTGGATAATGAATATATTGGACAGTTATTATTGGGTGCATTATTTAGCATGTGGGCTGCAAAATTTCAAGAAGCCTCAGTGAGCTATGTTAAAGAGGAGGAATCAGCATTCACCAGACAACTTGGCTTGAAAATCACTGACTTCTGGAGCTGGCAGCTGGATGGGGCTTTAAGTTTTCTCCTATTGGGAAAGGATTGACTTTGGATGAAATGAAGTAATTTGTGCAATAATAATAATAGGTAATATACATTAATTTCTTAGTATATGCCAGACACTGGTCTAAAGCTTTGTGTTCATGAGTCATTAATTGTGCCAACTATTCTATGAAGTAGGTTCTATTACTATCAACATTTTACATAGGCAGCTAAGTGCCTCACCTAAGTTGAACTGAGATTTGAACCTATGGTTTGGGTTCTTAGCCATTACATTGTATTTCTTTTTAGGTAACTCACCTTACTGGGTTTTGCTTTTTTTTTTTTTCCCTCCTATCTCCTACTACTGCATCTTCTTGGAAGCCTACTTCCACCAATATTTTGAGGTGCAACTGACATGCAACAACCAGTTCAAATGGATGAGTTTTGACATATTTTTACACCCATGAAAACATCACTGCAATTCAAATAAGAAGGAGCATATCCATTATTCCCCACCCACATTATTCTCATGTTACTTTAATCTATCCCTTTCCCTTTTCACTCCAATATCTAAGTGATCACTGATCTCCTTTCTGTCACTATAGATCAATTTGCATTTTGGAGAATTTTATGTAATTGAAATTATACAATATACATTCTTTATTTTCTGCCCTCTTTCACTCAGCACAATTGTTGTGAAATCCATCTATGATCAATAATTTATTTTTATATGTAACTATTATTTCATTGTATGACTGCTCCTATGTGTGGCAGTATATATCATAGCACAAGTATAACTGCTGTAAACATCTATGTCCAAGCCTTTATGTAAACATTTACTTTAAATAGATATCTAGTAATGCAATGTCTGAGTTGCATGGTAGGTATAGGTTTAACTTTTTAAGAAACTGCTTAATAATTTGCCAAAGTTGTTGTTTCATTTTATATTTTCACCAGCAACGTTTGAGAGATCCAGTTGCTCTATATCCTCACCAACACTTGATATAATCAGTCTTTCTAATATTAGCCATTTTAGCAGGTATGCAGAGGTATTTCATTGTGGTTTTAACTGGTGTTTTTCCAGTGAATAATGATGTTGGACATCCTTTCAGTGCTTGTTTGCCATCTACATTTCTTCTTTGCTGAAATGCTTCTTCAAATATTTTGTCCCTTTTATCTATATTTCATAGTTTTATTTTATTATTATTATTGGTTCTAGCTCTTCCCTTTGGAGTTTGCTTCCTTCTCTCTAAGAGGATATTCTACAAATTAGAACACATAGGAAGGAGGTACACATGGTTTAGTAGGTAGGGCACAAGTTTGGAAATGATCAGGTATATCTGGACTTGAATTCTAGCTCTGCCACTTGATAAATTATGTTACCTTGGGTAACTCTATGTCCCTAAGCTTTAGGTCATTTGTTTGTAAAGTGGACCTAGTGAACCGACCTCCTAGTATTTCTAGAAAAAATAAGTGAAAAACTCTTCTTTAACAAATGTAAGAATGATTAGAATCCCTTCAATGCTAGATATTCATGTAAAATATGTGGAGTAGCACCTTGCTTATTATTTTCTGTTTTCTCTTTTCTTCCCTTTTGTACATACAATATATACACTTTTTTGTTTTTTAAGTTGGAGTTTTGCTCTTGTCGCCCAGGCTGAAGTGTAATGGTACGATCTTGGCTCACTGCAACCTCTGCCACCCAGGTTCAAGTGATTCTGCTGCCTCAGCCACCCAAGTAGCTGGGACTACAGGTGTGTGCCACCTATTAAAAATTAATTAATTAAAAATTAGCATGCTCAGCTAATTATTGTATTTATTTATTTATTTTTATAATGAAAGAGAGAAAGAGGAAGAGATTTTAGAAAAAGAGAGAAAAGGAGAAAGAAAGAAACATCAAAAGAAAGAAAAAAGAATGAAAGAGAAAGAAAGAGCAAGAGATTTTAGAAAAAGAGAGAAAAGGAGAACGAAAGAA
>CAUYQU010067652.1:0-11628 GCA_963574635.1 Cheracebus regulus | reverse complement strand
CACATGTTCTTTTAGCTCAGAAAAGTTTCTTATTACCCACCTTCTGAAGCCTGTTTCTGTCAATTCATCAGACTCATTCTCCATCCAGTCTTGTTCTCTTGCTGATGAGGAGTTGTGATCCCTTGGAGAAGGAAAGGCATTATGGTTTTGGGTGTTTTCATCCTTTTTGTGCTGGTTTCTTCCCATCTTTGTGGATTTATCCACCTGTCACCTTTGTAATTGCTGACTTTTGGATTGGGTCTCTGAGTGGACGTCCAGCTTGTTGGTGGCAAAGTTTTTTCTGTTTCTTAGTTTTCCTTCGGTGGACGCCCCTTCCCCACAGGGGAAGCTGGGCCTTCCCGGGTTCAGCTGTGCTTGCTGTGAAACTCTCAGTCCTTGGCGCTTCCAATTGCTGTTTTTTTTTTGTGGGGATGGGACCAGCCGAGCGTGACTAAAAGGGCACCCCGCCCCGTATACTCCACATCGAGAAGCACTGCACTGAGAAGCACTGCACTGGGGTGCCGGCAAAACAGCAGCGCCAGCCAAAAGAGTCGCGCTGGTGACCCATGGGGCTCCTCCGCTGGGAATCTCCCAGTCTGTGGGCAACAAAAATTCCTGAAATTGCAGCGTCCACTCGCTCTCTGCACTTTCACTGGGAGCTATAATCCTGAGCTACTGCTAATCAGCCATCTTGGATCTCTCTCCTATATCAAATATTTTCTGACTGTGTGTACCTACCCTGTCTCACTGGTGGACTCTCCATGTTCACCCTTTGAGACTCCTTAGAACTGGCCTGGAAATAGCACAAATCTTGTCTTGGGACCTTGGTGTGTATCATGATGTCGGGGCATTGCCATATGTGCAAAGTTCCTTGAAGTTCGGCATGCTGCAGGTTCTGTGCCAGGTTTGCCAAGAGAATCTTTGCCAGGATGAGAGGAGGGGGCTAGGACTTAGGGTTGAATGCCCTGGGACACACTGCCACCATTTCCCTGAGGACCATCATCTGGCTGTGGCACAGAGGGGTTTGGGTGGTAAGAAAGGCAAGGGGACTGTCCTGCAAGTCTTTCTCCCACCCTCTCTTCTCTCACCTCAGTCTCTCCCCATCAACAGCTTCTCCCTATCCTCTGCAAATTGCCCCAGTGAATTTAGAATTTGGAACAAAAACTCAGAGGGCAACACGTATCTCCCTTGAGACCAGTGAGCACAGTCTTAATTTATATAGAAGAGAAGAAAACTCAGGGAGAACAAAATACAACAGCTCCCATTTTCCCCGATTCTTCTATGTAGTCAAAACAAGCACCAACTAATATCTCAACTTATTATTGTGTAGTAGACATTACACAGTGACTATATTTAAATGCCATTAAGAAATCTACAGGACAACCTTTATTAACTGCAAGAGATTCTAATGTGTCAATATTTCCCATTTTCCCAACACTTTACTATTATATATAACTGTAATGAACATCCTGATACCTAAAGTGTGGATGGATCTCTGATGTTTTCTTAGAATTTTTAGAATTGACCTCACTGAGTCAAGGGCTCTGGCTGGTGTTTAAGGAATTTGGTCTTTTTTGTCCTCCAGACTGCTGTGCAAACACCAAGTCAATCAGCAATCTGCATGGTCCTAAGTTTTCACAAACAGGAGAGAACTTCTCATCAGGCATGAAGGACTTTGCCAGGCTTGACTTTGGGGGCATGAGTGGCCTTCTATTTGCAACATGTCCTGAAAACTTTGTGGAATCCAGTGCTGGAGCTCCCATGGTTACTTTGCACCAGGGAGAATATGCATCCTGCATCCTTCTTTGGCTGGCTTCCCCAGCAATAGAGGAGCAAATGTGGAGCTCACCTTGCCTGGACCTACAGATGAGGCACAGAGACACTTAAGGTCTTAGGAAGTGACGCTGCTTACACAGCCCTAGGGTAGCTTTCTGGTGGGTGGAGAGGGTCTTGAGGAATGTGGGCATATGCACAGGACCACACACACCACAGGTCACCTGATGAGGGTGGCAGGTGGGGAGTGTCAGGCACTGGAATGGCAAAGGCCTCTGGACTTTGTGTCAGTGCCATAGAAGGGAAGGTCTTGCAAGAGGCAGAAGTGGGCAGAGGTTGAGTTGGTCAGAGAAAGGGAAGAAGCCAGGAGGGCAGAGACCAGAGGGAGGGGTTCAGGTTGTTTATAATCAGCAAGTCTCATGTCACAGGGGGCATCTCTCAAGGGGTTCCCCCGTGTTCACTCTCAGTGGGTCCTGGCAGAAGGCTGCAGTGGCTGTGTTATGGGCAGGGAAAGAGTCAGAGTATAATGCCTTGGAGTTCGGATGGCCTTTGGGGCATTTGGAGGCGGGGGGAGTCTCCCAATGACAGATGCTCTTTTCCTCATTTCTAGAATTGAGTTGCTTTTTCCCTTCCAATATTTTTTACCTGCAGTTGCTTTCAAATGCCCATTTGCAAACTGGTGTAGATCTATGATGGAAATTTCATTTGTGGCAAGTGGAAAAAACACTGTGAAGTGAATTTTTAATGAGGCTGGATTCATTTAATTTTAAACACTGTCCTTTATGCTAAAGGAATGACCTTCCTTTTGGTGCTAAGATACTCTTTCTTTTAGGAAATGATGACTAAAGTAAATGGCATTTTCTTTTATGCTCCTTACTTGGCAATTGAAAAAGCTGAAAGTTTTATGTGGATACCTGAATATGCATACCTCACCCTCACTCTCTGCTTTACGTTTGTGTGTAAGTTCATCTAGTCAATAAGAGTCTGAAAATTTGGGTTCTACTGGGTTAAGTCTTTTCAAGGGTAAGCCCAGGTGATAGGTCTAGTTCTCATCATATTGGCCCTATCCAACAAAGTCTTCATTTCACAAACATTAAGAGCCCCCTGTGTGGCAGGCCTCATACTAGGAGCTGTGATGGTGGGCTTGTCTGGTAATGGAATGGGTCACACTTGGCCAAGCTACCCATGGCCTTGCCCCTCCTGTGGTTTGCTGAAAATATCACCCCCTCACCAAGATATCCATGCCAACTCCCTGGAACCTGTGAATGTTACCTTATTTTGTGAAAGTTGTGATTAAGTTAAGGATCCCAAGAGAAGCAGCTTATCTTGGATTGTCTGGATGGACTCTAAAGGCACAGGTGTCCTTATAAGAGAGAGGCAGAGGAAAGTTTGAGACGGACACACAGAAGAGCTGAAGGTGTTGTGAAAACAAAGACTGTGATTAGAGGGATGCAGCCTTAAGCCAAGGAATGCTGGCAGCCACCAGGAGCTGGAAGAGGCAAATAACAGAGTCCCCCTACTTAGAGTCTCTGGCAGGAACACATGCCTGCTAATACCCTGACCTTGGACTTCTGGCCTCCAAAACTATGAGAAAATAAATTTCCGTTGTTTCAGCCCTCAACTTTGTGATCCTTTTTTGTAGCACCACAAGAAACTAATATACCTCTCATTAAGTCAACAAAAGGGACAAAACAGGGTGAATTATTGGAGTCTGGTTGTCCTGCAGGGGTCAGGTCTGACTGCATTGCTTATCAATACAAATCTTGTCTAATAACTTTTAGCTGGACCTCCCTTGCTTGGCCAAATCTTTTCCACCAATATCTGGACTGGGTCTTAGAGGCCTGGCCTCCCACCCATCCTGCTTACAACTGGTGCCATCAGAGTGTCAGCTGTAAAATTTCCTCCAAAATGCAAAATGTGGTCCATGTTTATTTTATTTAAATCAATTTAATCTACTGCAACATTTCATCTTTCTAGATGGCAGGAAAATAAATTTCTGTCATTCCTGGGCTCTTTCTTATTCCACAGCATGGGAAAATGTCCTGAGGTCTTGTGCACTTGGTGGGAGGTTGGACTTTGTGTCCACACAAGTCACTCGTCTGAATCTATGTGACCTACAACAAGGTCACACAGATTCAGACAAGGAGTGACTTGTGTGGACACAAAGTCTTTGCATCTTCTATGCCAACCTGGCCCATGGAGTCATGCATGGTGCCAGGGAACAGCCTCTCCAGATGTGCCACAACCTCACCCTTGATGTCCTTGCATTTCCCAGGGCTCTGCAAGGGTCAGGATATACCCACAGATGACAGTCATTCATCCACTTAGCCCTGGAAGACACTTCTGTTGCTGCTTCTCTTTCTGCTTCTTAAACTCCCAAACTCACCTCTCTCCCTCCCTCTCTGTAGCAATCCAGAGGACTCTCCCTGTTATGGACTGAACTGTGTCTCCTCCACATTCCTACATGGAAGTCCTAATCCCCCAAGGTGACAGTATTTGAAGATAGGACATTTAAGGAGATAATTAAGGGTAAATGAGGTTATGATGAGACCCTAAACTAATAGGATTAGTGTCCTTATAGAATAGAAAGGGATACCAAAGGTCTCTCTGTCTCTCACCCATGCACAGAGGAAAGTTCATGTGAGGACATAGCGAGAAGGCCCTCTATAAGCCAGGAAGAGAGGCCTCACTAGAAACAAGCCCCAGTGGCACCTTGATCTTGAACTTCTAGCCTCCAGAACTGAGAAAATGAATTTCTGTTGTTTAAGGCACCCAGGATGTGGTATTTTATCCTGGCAGCCAGAGCAGACTAAGACATCCCCTCAGAGAAATTAGATTTTTCCAAAACAACAGCCCAGTGGGGAGTTGCTCTTCTGAAGGTCTTGCTGCTCTTTCTATTTGTCCAGAAACACCTGCGTCTGTGAGGAAAGGGAACATGCTGCAAGGGCCTCTATGGAGGTATGCAGGGAGGGGGATGCACCTGCAGCCTCTCTATAGCATGACGGGCAAAACATCAATACATAGTGAGCTCATCATGCTGCCATCTTAGCCCTGGTTCTGTTTGCAAATACACATAGCCCACGTCTGCCTCTGCCTTCCCATGGTCCAACTTGCTCCTTTATGCTCCTCTAATTAAGGGAAGAGTCCTCAGGGTCTCCCATGCCAAATGGAGCTCTCCAAGTTCTGATGTGAGTGGGGAGGAGAGACACCATTGATGACAAGACCCCAGAGGTGAGAATGGAGGAACGATGAACTTTTACTGTCAGTGTTTCCCAAAAGACATTACACAGGTAATAGTACATTTAAAAAAAGAATGTCATGGTATAAGATTTGGGAACTCTTGGGTTAAATTAAACTTTTTGAATCTTAATGGAAAGTTCACATATGCATCCTTTTACCAACACATGGGACCACTGAACTGCTTTTCCACTGAACATCTTGTAGGATCAGTGCTTGGTGGAAGCCATTTTGGAAACTGCTGATATTCATTGGAGAACTATGAAATATGAGACCTAGAAAGGACCACTGAGATCATGTAGTCTCAAGCCCTTGGGTTTAAACTTGGGGAAATGGAGGCCCAGGAAGGTCCAGGGCCCAGGACTTGCCAAGGTCATCTGGTTGAACTGGAACTAGCACCCAGGTCTCTTGATTTCCAGCCTGGAATTCTTACTTCTACATCCCTGGTGTTTCTTATGCTGATTAACATGGGAAGCCACTGGAAAATGCTAGCTCTGGAGGGACTTAGCCAGGCATCCAGCTTTAACCTGGCTCCTACTCCCAGGCAATGGCTGCATGGTGGTGCTTGATTCTGAGAGTGAGAGGGCTGGGAGTATACTCAGAATCTTACCAAGTTTTTTAAAAAGAAAAAAAAAATTTGCATTTGATAAATCAAATCCAAATCTATTTTACCCAGCACATTTCCTGCTAAGTTGGAGGCCTCAGAAAAATTTAATCCTGTGTTTCTGATTCATCTTTATTTGAATTCATCTATTTTAAGTCTCAAAGTTATTTTCCTGGCCCCAGCCCTCTAAGCTTTCCTCTAATATCTCTTCCCTCAGAAACAAGCCATTTTATTTGGATAGATAGAAAAATTTCCTATCCCTGACCACCGTGCCTCTCCCAAAGTCCTTTGGAAAAAAAAGAAAAAACCCAAAACAACTCTGGAAATTCTTAAGGACTTTTCAAAATGGAGAGTGCATGTCAGAGGGCTGCAGAGAATGAGAAATGGAAATGATTAATGGCTCAAAATATTAGGCCTAGGAAGATCTAGAATGATTCATCCTGAAAGATGGCCAAGGAGTGATTTAACAATTCTGGCAAAAGAGTGATTGTTTCTAAGCCCAGTTCCTCCAAGAAGAGAACAGGAAGAAAGGATGTGAAGCTGCAACATTCGGGAATTAGGTTAGATGTCACAACGGAGCTCTTGACTGAGATAGTCACTAACACATGAGAGTAGGTGTGAAGGATTTACAGAAAGCCCCATGGGGTGGTGCTTTGCAGGCAGAGGCTTTACATCTGGTCCTGCTACTTTGAAGGTATGCAACCTTGAGTGAGACACTGACCTTGAGATCCTGTGTTTCTATCTGAAAAAGTGGAGATGATATACTCACCTCACAGCATTGTCAGGTGGATGGGATAATTCATGTCACATCCCTGGCCTGCATGAGCAGCTCAGAACTGGTGGTGCTTAATGTGATACTATGATGATGGTCCTGATGATTATGGCAAGTGATCTAAAAGCATGGGTTCCCATTCCCTTACCCTTACAGTCTCACTGAGGATGAAGCCCTATGGTTGTAAATGGTGAATGACCAAGGGAGGGGCCATGGCTACCTGAGATGCTTAAAAGAGCTATGCTCCTCAGAAACTCCTTCACACAGACTCTACTTTTCTCCCTCCTTGGAGAAGATGTGGCTTCACTGATGCTGCAGTTGTTTCAAGAACCAGGGAGTTTAATATCTAGAAATATCCTCTCACAAGGGATTATTACATACACAGACAATTGGGTAAATTCTTCCTGAATGGTGAGGTGGGCTTGGATACAAAAGGACTGTACTATTGTAGTCCCTGCTTAGCTGCTGTTTCAGTTACCAGTGGTCAACCGCAGACTGAATATAGGGGAGTACAGGATAACCAGATATTTTTGAGAGAGAGACCACATTCACACAACTTTCTTACAGCATATTGTTATGATTGTTATAGTTTATTAGTAGCTATTGTTAATCTCTTACTATGTCTAATTTATAAATTAAGCTTTGTCATAGGTATGTATGTGCAGGAAAAAAAACAGTATAACATAGGATTTGGTATTATCCGCAGTTTTAGACATCCACTGGGGGTCATGGAATATATTCCAAGATATAAGAGGGGACCACTGTAGAGCTAACACTGAACCTTGGAGATCAGGGAAGATCATACCTATGGTGGAGGAAGCCATGGGCAGCTTCTAGTTCCTACTAAGAGACTTGGGGAACATTTGAAAGATGCTGCCTTGGTTTTTGGTCTGCATGGCTGCTTTGCTCTGCCTTATGTTTCTGATTCATTTTAGCAAGTAGACAGAAAAATTTAGTGGATGCTCGTGTATAGTGCCTCTTCCTACCAATACACAATCCACCTGAAAAATACTGTTCCAATTAGCTATAGAGGGCAGTGTAAGGTAAAGGTCAAAGTGAGCTGTTAAGTGGTAGAGACTGAGTTAGACAAGGGTGAGATCAGGACAGCCAGAGCGATCATGGGAAGCTTCCCAAAGAAGTGGGGTTAGTCTGACCTTCATAAGGAAGGAGAGCTCTTGGAGAGGCAGAGGTGATGGCGAGGGGCCATTCTGGTGGGGAGGAAGCCTGGATCAAGGTTCGAAACTAGGAGTCAAAATGGTTGGGAATGAGCATGAGGAAAAGAGTGAGAAATCAGGCTAGGTTGGGGGCAGCTTATTGAGTTTTGGAAAGTCATGCCAACATGGCATTTGAAGTTGGTATCTTAGGCAATGGGGAACTAGAGGAGGTTTTGAGAAGGACATGATATGATAAAATGAGCTATTGGGCAAGACTATATATGGCAAACTGAATATTTAAGTGCTGTAGCTTTGTGGAGTAGAAAATCTACCAAGCCTAGACAAGAAAATTGGGAGAAAAATTCAATTATAAAAATAATCTATATTCATGATTTAACATTTAGAAAATATAGGAAAGTATAAGAAGAAAAAATTACCCTTAGTCCTACTACTCACAGATATTTTTAAGAATTTGGTATAGTTTTTCTTGTTATTTATTTTCTTTTACTTAGGTTTTACATATACATATGCAATATGCCTATGTAAATTCTATATATTTAAAAAATATAAGTGCTTTTGCATTATTATGAACTATTTATAAATATAATATCCAATGTCTCATGATATACACACATATATATATATATATATATGGTTTTTGAGACCGAGTCTCGCTCTGTCACCCAGACTGGAGTGCAGTGGTGCCATCTTGGCTTACTTGGCTTACTTTAACCTCCGCTTTCCAGGTTCAAGCAATTCTCCTGCCTCAGTCTCTCAAGTAGCTGGGATTACAAGTGTATGCCAACACGCTTTGCTAATTTTTGTATTTTTAGTAGAGATGGGGTTTCACCATGTTGGCCAGGCTGGTCTCGAACTCCTGGCTTCAAGTGATCCACCTGCCTTGGTCTCCCAAAGTACTGGGATTACAGGCTTGAGCCACTGTGCCGGGCCATGATATTCTAAGATACACTAAATCATTCCCTGGTTGATAGATATTTATTTTGTTTAAAAATTTCTGTTTATAATAAACATGGTTTGCTAAATATTGCGTGTATGTATATCTGCATTTAGATTTATTTGTTTTGAAATACTACATAAAGTAGAAATACTGTATCAAAGTGTATGAACAAATTAAAGAATTAAATATTTTTTAAATATTACAAAATTGCTTTTCAAAAGGGTGGTACCATTTTATATGTCTATTAACAATGTTTGATCATGCTTGTTTAACTACTCCTTACCTGCACTGTGTATTTTAAATTTTAAAAAATATTCACTAAAATCAAAGGCACATTTTAATTTTCATCTCTTCAGTTAGTTGTAAAGTTGAATATTTTTTCATGTTTGGATGTGATTTAAACTTCTTTAATGAATTGCTAATATATTTTGGCCAATTATTTATATTATAATTATATTTTCTTATTATTGAATGAAATCTTTTTATAATAATATTTTTAATAGCTTTTTTTCTCATTATAAGATTTCTCTTTGGAAAAATCAGAAAATGAAGATGCATTTTAAAAGAGAAAGTCAGTATCAGCCATTATCCAACCACCAAGAAATAACCCTTGTTAAAATGGTGGTGAATATTCCCTCTTTTTTTTAAGAGCTGGGGTCTCACTATATTTCCCAGGCTGGTCTCGAACTCCTGTGCTCAAGCTATCTTCCTGCCTTGGCTTCCTGAAGTATTGGGATTACAAATGTGAGCCACCATGCCTGGCCAGGTGGTGAATTTTCTTTTAGATTTTTTCGTGATCATATATATGCATGTAAATAGGGACATATGTCAAAAATGAGAAAAATAGGGTCCCTATTTTCAAACTAATTTGTCACTATATTGTTTCATGTAGTATATTGTGAACATCTTTTCCATACCAGTAAATGTAATATAAACCTATATTATCATCTTTACTATATGACTAGTATTTCATTGCATAGATAGATATACCTAGTTTATTTGATCAATTCCCATATTAACTGATGTGTTGAAATGTTTCCTTTTTTTCCACTGTAAACATATCTACAGTGAATATATTGTAGTTATATCTGTATTCCATTGTCTTCCTATTTCCTAGAGAAAGCTTCTGAGAAGTAGAACGCTGGGCCATGGAGCTAACATGTTTAATGTTTCGGTATGTATCACCAAATTGCTCTCTGTGAAGTGCTAAGAATCTAACTTCTGTCCACTGCAGTGTTTTTACCTGATATATATATGTATGTATGCTGATTTTTTTTTACAACTTTGCCAATCTGATAGGTGAAAAATAAGTTTTATATTTTGATTTACATTTATTTGATTATTGGAGTGATTGATAGGCTTTTAATTTACCAATTACCTGTACCCATTTTGTATTTCCTTGTCCCTATGTGATCCAATTTTCCCTGGAGAATGTTTATACTGAGATATTTATCTTTTTATATGACCTCCATATATCTTTCTTTTCTCTCCTCTTTTTTTTTTTTGAGACAGAATCCTGCTCCATCACCCAGGCTCAAGTGCAGTGGCACGATTTTGTCTCACTGCAACCTCTACCCCCCCAGTTCAAGGAATTCTCCTGTCTCAGCCTCCCAAGCAGCTGGAATTACAGGTGCCTGTCACCATGCCTGGCCAATTTTTGTAATTTTTTAGTAGAGATGGGGTTTCATCATCTTGGCCAGGCTGGTCTCAAACTCCTGACCTCAAGTGATCCTTGTGCCTCAGTCTCCGAAAGTGCTGGGATTATGGGCATGAGCCACCTCACATGGCCTATTTTTTTTTAATAGTCAAATCTATCAGTTTTTAGCTCTATTAATATTTTCTCTGATTTTATGACTAGAAGGTCTGTGATGATAGTTTTTGGATTACCTTTTTGAAATATAGGGAGAACATAGGTTAGTTGAAAGAATGAGGAAGGCTGATAATTTGGAAAAAATGGTAGAAACAATTATGCTGTACACAGAGCTCAGCAGAAGATTAGTTTAAGTTTTTCCTGACTCTTAGTTTTTCTTTTTGTTAAGACACCTTCATTCTCCTGGACAACGGACACAAATATAATCTTTTCTTCATTCCATGTATTTAACGGGGCAACAATTCTTTCAATGTCTTCTGTTGAAACATATCTTGGATTTGAATTTCCTTTCCTATTTTTTCCAACATCATCTGGGTGTGGATTACTGCCACATTGTGTGTGTGTACATATAATTCTGGGAAGACCGTTGGTCACCTTACTGACTGCTGCATCCCAGCACCCCAAAAAGATCCTGAAACAGAGCCAGTGCTCAATGGACATCTTGCAGAATTAATTGATGGATTAGTAGAACAGAATGGATGATTTGGCTGCTTTGCCCATCAGTGATTGCACTCTCAGGAAGAAGTCAGTCTGTCTGTCTTCTATCCATCTGGCCATCGATCTTTTATTCATAGGTGTCTGAAATCCCTTGTGAAAAGAGGCAGGTTAAGAAAATAAATTATTTGCAGTACTAGCTGGTACTTATAGAAACTGACTTGAATTGGATCAAGTAAAAGGGGGGAACTGATAAAGGATATAGCTTGTTTTCATGGAAACTGCATGCAGAAATGCAGCTGGGCTTTCAGAAGGGACTACAATGATGATGAGATTTTTCAGTCTCTTTACTTCTGTCCTTTTCTGAATGTCTGCTTGATATGGTTTGGCTGTGTCCCCATTAAAAGCTCAACTTGAATTGCATCTCCCAGAATTCCCATGTGTTGTGAGAGGGACCTAAGTAATGGAATCATGGGAACTGGTCTTTCCCATGCTATTCCTGTGAGAGTGAATAAGTCTCACAAGATCTGATAGGTTTTTTTTTTTTTTTTTTTTTTTTATGAGCAAATGAAAGAAGAAGAACCAAAAAGGGGGCGCTAGAAAATAATAATTGTAATATTGCCCAGGCGGGAATGCAATCTTAAAAAAATATTAAAAACCTCTTTTATACCGTCAATTGAACTTAATAGACACAGGAAAGAATAAGGGAAGAAAATAACAAACAAACAGTCAACCAATATTTCACTTAGGTCTGTGAGATACTATGTAAATACTAAAGAGTAATTCACTTTCTGTTATATAGTCACTTTCAGAATGAGTGTATTATAAATGAACAATGCGATGTCA
>CAUYQU010067649.1:0-65728 GCA_963574635.1 Cheracebus regulus | reverse complement strand
AATATTGGGATATCAAAGCCAATATCATAGTCACTAGGAAGTGGGAAGGAAGAAATTCAAACCCTGGTGGGTCCCTGAGAGGAGTTCCCAAGCCATTTAGTTTCCCACCTCCACTCACCCACACACACACACACACACACATATGTCTTCTTATCCTATAGATTGTATTGTTCTAGGGCTTCCCACTCATTGAAACAATGGGATTTGGTGCCTCAGGGAAAGGGTGTCAGAACATAGTCCCCACCAGAACACAGGCCAGTCTTTGCCCAGCTTTGACTGTCAAATTCGATTTTAGCTTGCATCTACAAATTGAAAATAAGTTCAGAAGCCCGGCTTTTTCAGGAAAAGAAGTCACATTTTTGTAATGTATCCAGATGCAATTCTAGTGGCCTCCTTAAGTTTCTTCTGTAATGCAGAGAGCAGGTCAGAGAGGACGTCTCTTCCATCGATGATCCTCTTCCTCAGCCTTGCTGAATAGAAAGCAGATGCAATGAGGAGCAGTGCCTCTCAAACTATCCGTGTGGAGAAATCATTTTTAAAAAGTTTCTAACACATATTGTTCTATTAAAAGAAATAAAAGTATTTCACTCCCAAGATACTTCTTTCACATATTTTGAGATGGCTGTTCAGAGGTCCTGCAAACAGAAGTGGCCTTGAAAAGCTCTTTGGTGGAGATTTGTATCTAAAGAGAAAATTTACACGGATGCATCCAGGCTTTCTCTGAGACTTTCCCTTGACTGGATCTAAGAAAGATTAATGAGAGTCTGACACCTTTAAAGGTCTGAAAGAAATATTTACCATTTATTCTCTGGAGGGTCACGTAAACACCATACATTTCCTATTCATCCAAAGTCCTTCTTGGAGAGGAGCTGGGCAGGGGTAAATGGAATCTGAAGGACTGAGCCTTTTACCTAAAACAATTAAACAATTGACCAAATAGACTATCAAATCAGGCTATACTTATGAGGTTGAATTAAAGAATAATGTCCCCACCCCCAGTAGTAAGGAAAATGTGGTATGTTACAGAGAAAATAAAGAAATTATATTTTATCTGCACATCTGGGATGTAGTGTTGAAAACCACAACCACTGCTTCCAAGGAATATGCACACTTGTGAACTGGAGAAACAAGCTGTTGGTAAATTAGCCATCCTGTTCCTACCCTGACATGTTTCTTTGAAGGAATGTAGTGACAATAACTTTACTCACAGTTGTATCATTTCTGAGATAGGCCTTGTCAGCAAAAAGAGTTTTGTATCCTAACTTCTGAGTAATTTATTTTCCTTAAGAATGTCTGAAAATGATAGTAAACTCAAGGAAAATAAATCATCTGCCTTCTAGTCAAGTCATCCTCCCTTCCTCATGCCATTCATTTAGAGCTTGCCTACATACAAGTGAAAGTACATTGGTAAGTGGGAGAGAAGACTCATTTAAATTTCCAAGGACTTTATAGGCTCTTAAATGACACAGTCAAACTCTCGCACTTAAACAGAAAATAAAAGAAAGTATATTACATTACTAAAGGGACCAATTTCTAGATTTAGTAAATGTAATTTTTAGTGAATGGCACACGTCTTCCCAACCTCCAGGGAAAAATGGGGGCTCACTTTCTTTTCATTATCAATTTATCTCAAGATTATATTTTAAAAGTAATCATTTTATAAAATTGTGTGGAAAAGTTGCAAGAGACATTCTAAAAAATTATTTGATATCTGGAACTTAGAGAAGTATAGTCAAATGACTACTCACAAATCAAATAGATAATACTTAATAAGGTCTTCTAGTACAGTATATCTCAAAATTCAATATACAAAAGAATCACTTGATTCAATAGTCTGATATGGGACCCAAGATTCTACACTTCTACATTTTTCCAGTTGATGCTAACAGTACTGGTCCAGGAGCTACTCTTCAAGTAGCAGTGTGTACAGGAGTCTCTAATTTTTCCATAATGCAGAGCTACTTTTCAAAAGTGTAGATTTCTCTGAAATCTAAAATTGACCAGTGCAGTCAGGGGTCCTTGACACAACAAGTTCTTGAAGAGAGAAGGAATTACTCTTCATTTCCTTATCTGTCAATCTTGTATATTGTTTGGAGCCATTCTTGAAGGAGAAATGGCTGAATGTTAATTCTCTCATTGTATTTCCTCTGCCTCTACATTCTCCATTGGCCTGAGATGGATTCTGCTGATTTTTCCCATGGTCTTGTTAACTTCCTTTCCATTTCTGACCTATGTGATTACAGAAAAGCAGTTAATTCTAGTAGATTTTATTTCAAAATTGTAATGCCTCTTCTTTGTGAAGGAGGTTGCTATCATAGAGATCTATATCTCACTGACAGATCTTAGAACAGTGACCACTTTTGAAATGCCTCAATATGTATTCTGTGACTCCCGATGTTCAGTAGTTTATTTTGAATTCAAGTAATTTTACTTGACATAGTGTTTAACATTGCTTTTCTTCTAGAAATTTCAAATACACATTGCTATAAATAGTGGACTGATTTTAATTCATTCCATCACTTACTAATTCATTCCTATTGTATTGAGAAAACAGTGTATGTTAGGTAGTTGGGAAAATAAAAAGATAAGGAATGGTTTGGTTTGTGTCCTTGAGGAATTATTTAGAGATTAAATTTCAGCCAAATGTAACTGAAAACATTTAATGTTTTGGTTTGAAAAGCACGTTTATTTTCCTCACAGAGTAAGTCCAGTAGTGTGCTATATTAGCATTTGTTTCACACCTTGGGAGATCAGAACAGAGATTTCTGTGATGTTCTTGGCACTTTCCTTGTAGTTACCTGATGGTTGTTAAAACTCCAACTCTAGTAATTGTGTCTATATTTTTCAGACAGGGAAAGAAGACAGTGGTATTTATTCTGAGAAAAAATCAGAAATGTGCACTTGATTTCTGCTTATATTCATTTGTCGGAACTGTTTCACATGACCTATACTTAGCTGCAAGAAAGACTATGAAATGCATGTGTTTTCTGTTTGTTTTGTTCTGTTTTAAGCTGAGCACATTGAGATCTCCAAGAAAATCATGAATTTAAGAAATAGATAATCAATATTAGGTAGGCATGTAGTTGTGTCTACCCAAGAAACTTAATGAGGTATGTTATCAATCCTACTTAACTTTTCTTCTAAGGAGTATAGAAAATTTAGTCAGTGCACATATGCCAAAACACAGGGTCTTTCTAAATTCCCTCAATTGGAAAATTAAGACTTACTTCTGAGAATTTTGACCTGCTTAGATCACCTGCTTGAATATTTACCAGAAAAACATTGAAAATGTTGTATGCATTCCATTAAGGAGGTTTGTTTCATTGTGTACGTGCAAGTTCAATAATGTTTCTCTTTTAAATTGCTGGTGTTGGTGGCAATTTTTATCTGTCCATGACTGAACATAGATTATTTTTATAAAATTCATCTCTTTTCATGCAGGCCTGTGCATTCCACAAAAGAACAAACTTGATATTTTGATTTTGTTTTCATTTTACTACGGATATTGTTTATTCTGTCTGCCCTGAGCCAGACAGAAAACGATACAGAGATATTCAAAGATTTCAAGGGCATGCACTTGTTGATGTTTTACTCTGCAAATTACACACCAGTTAAATATGTTAGAAAACCCTCTTCTATATTTCCACCTTATCAAATCATAATATTAACAACTTATCACTTTTCCCTTAATAGTATGTTTCTAACTGTCTACAAGGTCAAAAAATGTATTGAGAGTTTTTACTAGGTTGGATATGTTTCTGCTGTAGTGCTTGATGATTCAGCAACTGTGTGATTAAAACCAGAAAAAAAGCAGGAATGGAGAGAAAATGGCATGTTGAGCCTTGATTGATAGTTAAGCAAGTGCCAAGTCACAGCAAAATTTATACTTACGTGGAGGATGGTGGTAATGGCCTCCCCATCTATCTGGCCATCTCTCCATCCACCTGTTTACTAATTATTCAACAGATGTTTATTGGAGGGTAAACAGTGATGAATAAGACAAAATGTTCCTGAAGAACCTAAATCCTAATAGGAATGATAACATAAAAACACATTCCTTATAAAAAAGAAAGAGATTCTTGAAGTTTGGGTTGGGGTATGGGGATGGTGATGGAACAAAGCCAGAGAAAGCTTAAAATGATGGAGGCACTGAGCTTTAAACCTGAAAGATTTGAATATATGGACATTGGAAGGTGAGGTGGAGGAGATGTTTATGTTTTAGTCAGAAAAAACATCATAAGCAAACATCATGAGTAAAGAAACGGTAGAATATGTGTAGGAAACTGTGGACTATTCAATTTGTCAGGAGCAAAGAATTTACAAAGGGGAGTAACCAGAGATAATATGTATCTATTACTTTCTCAGGAAGATCTTTCCTATGTCTCTAAGGGGTCCGGATGTCCTTGCTGTCCTCACATAGTATCCTGTTCTTAGCTCTATCATAGCCCAACAACTAAACTATGGCTTAAAAGTCTGTGTGGGTTAGTGTCTTTCAATCTGCAAGTTTAGTTTGAAATCATTTTATCTATCTTTTATAGTTAATATTCATATTGGTTTCCCTACCTATTTACTTTTTCTTGTGCTCTTTGTATCTTCTTGTATGATTAACCTTCCATCTGGAGTAATTTTCCTTCTGCTTAAAGAACTCCATTAAATATAATATTTTAGTAGTGGCAACAAAATTCTTTTGTTTTATTTGTCTGGACAGTTTCATTTTGTCCTTAGTTTTCCTAGATGAAAAATTCTAAGTTGGCATTATTTTCTTTTAGCACTTTAAGAATGTCATTTTATTTTCTTCTGATGGCCAACATTTCTGTTGAAAATTTTGAAAAGTCAGCTGTTGATCTTTTGTTATTCCTCTGGAGGTAATAATATTTTCTTCTGAGTGCTCTTAAGATTTCTTTTTGTTTTTAACTTTCTGTGGTTTGTTTTATAATGATGTATATCAGCTTGGTTTTCTTTGTAGTTATCCTGCTTGGGGTACAAAGAATTACTAACATTTCTGGTGTCTTTCATCAGATTTGCAAAATTTTTGCTCAGTGTTCCTTTTCTTCTCCTTTAAGAACTTCAGTTACATATATGTTGATCTTTTCTCAAGTCTCAGATGTCTTTATGCTCTTTTTTGTTCCTCCTTTTGTCTTGCTGTACATGACTTTTGATACTTTATAAACTCTGTTTCAGGCAATTGCTTCTGCATTCTGTTGTCTATGGTATTAAACCTGTTTCTGAATTAAATTTTAATTATGGTGATTGTATTTTTAAATTCCATAATTTTCATTGCCTTTTATTATAGATTCTGATAAAATTTTATATACTTTTAAATCTGCTTTCTTGAAAATATTAATCGTAGCTGTTTTAAAGTCTGTGTTTGATAACTTTAGTATCTGTATTATTTATTGATCTATTTCCATCGTTTATTTTTGCTCTTTGGCTTCAGTGATGTGATACTTTGTAAAGATATACCTGTCAACATTGTCTATAAAAAATTGTTGGAGATGTTGGTTTTCTTCAAAGAGAATTTAATTTCTTTTAATAGGACAATATAGTACTAGTTAGATACCTTTATTCAGTTAGAGAACTAATTGACTTGAAACTAGATTTCACAATTTGTGAAAACTGATATGTTTATAATTTGTCTTTTTTCCTGGGGACTGAGCCTTTAAGGCTATTAGGTGAAATCCTGGAGTATCTATCAGGCTGTATTTCCTTGACATGGTATGAACTTCATTTTTTTGTCTCCTACCACTAATGCATAGCTTAGGGGTTAACAAATGTTTTAGAAATAAAATTTGTGCCAAATGTGGGGCTCATTTTTCTTAGTTCCTTAAGTAATAACTAATCTTTGTAGTCCTGAAGTCTAAGTTTTCGATCTCTCCTTCCAGTGAGCCTGCTACAGACTTTAAAACAATGACTTTCACTGGCTTTGGCACAATGAGCTGTGAATCAACAAATGCCCAACAGGAAAAAGTAGCAGCAAATATAGACTCACCGCAATGATTTTTTCTTCCCTCTGCATCTTCTATTCTTGGCTGCTTTGAATGCTCTTCAGCATCTTTAAACCCATAGTTAAGTTTTAATTGCCAACTCATTGTAAATGTGAGCAGGCGAGCTATGCATACTCCACAGTGTGAGAGAAACAGGAAATTTCCTATGGCTGCTGGTACAAAGTCTCATGGTGTTTGGTGTTTTGTGCTTGTACACTTAACTTCTGAAATGTTCTGATCAGAAAAATACTTCCTTCACCATTTCATAACATTTCTAATACATAAGGAGGTATTTCCCATAACACCAGGAGGAAGTAAGTAAGAATTTCTTACTTTAATTTTTTTCCACCACTTTCATTTAAGGAAAGTAAAAATATTGTAAGATGCTATTTAAGACAAAATGAGGATAGATAAGTAAAACACAATTATGCTAAACAAAAAAAAAGCAGTTCTTCAATCTTGGCTGTTTTCTTTTTAAAATAGATTTCTATTATTTTTTGGTATCCTTCCTTCAATATAAAGGGTAAAAGTTCTTACTGATTTTTCAACACTAGGAATGTATCAGAGTTCTTATGTGAAAATTCATGATACTTTTAACAAATTAGCTAGCACATGAAATTTATTTTCAGAATATGTGTTACTATCAGCTGTTTCAATTTTTAAATGACTCTTAGGGATCACTTTTTCTTTCTTTTTAAAGTTTTTTTTTTATTATACTTTAAATTCTGGGGTATATGTGCAGATTGTGCAGGATTGTTACATATATACATGCCATGGTGGTTTGCTGTCACTTTTTTATATTGCTAGTTTTGATTCCAAAAATAGCCGGGCACAGTGGCTCATACCTGTAACCCCAGCACTTTGGGAGGCTGAGGCAGGTGGATCATTTGAGTCAGGAGTTAAAGGCCAGCCTGGCCAAATGGTAAAGCACTGTCTCTACTAAAAATACAAAAAATTAGCTGGGTGTGGTGGCACCCACCTATAATTCCAGTTATGTGGGAAGCTGAGGCAGGAGAATCTCTTGAACCCAGGAGGTAGAGATTGCAGTGAGCCAAGATTGCTCCACTGCACTCCAGCCTGGGCCACAGAGCGAAACTCTGTTGTAAGCAAACAAACAAAAACAAGGGGGATGGGTGTGGTGGATCACACTTGTAATCCCAGCAATTTGGGAGGCCGAGGCAGGCGGATCATGAAGTCAAGAGTTCAAGACCAGCCTGGTCAACATGATGAAACCCTGTTTCTACTAAAAATATAAAAATTAGCCAGGTGTGGTGGTGGGCATCTGTAATCCCAGCTTCTCTGGAGGCTTAGGCAGGAGGATCGCTTGAACTCAGGAGGTGGAAGTTGCAGTGAGCCCAGGTTGTGCCACTACACTCCAGCCTGGGCAACAGATCAAGACTCTGTCTCAAATACAAAACAAAACACAAAAGCAAAAACAAAGTTAGTACTTTCTGGGTTTGGTTTGGTTTGGTTGTTTGTTTCTTTGAGACAGGGTTTCACTCCGTCACCCAGACTGGAGTGCAGTGGTACGATCTCAGCTCGTCACAACCTCTGCCTCCTGAGTTCAAGCAATTCTTCTGCCTCAGCCTCCTGAGTAGCTGGGATTACAGGTGTGCGCCCCTACCGCTGACTAATTTTTGTATTCTTAGTAGAGATGGGTTTGTCATGTTGACCAGGCTGGTCTTGAACTCCTGACCTCAAGCGATCAGCCTGCCTCAGCCTCCCAAAGTGCTGGGATTGCAGATATGAGCCACCGCAGTACTTTCTGGAAAGGATTTTATTGTTTTTATAAGCCATTCCAAAATGGAGATAATAATTGTTTAATTCAGCCTTGTCACTTGCTATAAACACCAGCTGCTATAATTGTAGGTATTCCCACATGGGGGGTTTATACCAATTGTAAGAAAAAGATTTTAAGAGGTGCATAAGGCAATCTGAAAGTATGAAACAAAAACACACAATGCCTTTAAAAGGACAGAAAATTTAGTCCATCTGTACCTCACGATTTATATTTGTTTCTGCCTGATAACTTTAGACATCTAGTTTTTCTTTTGTTTAATCAAAATTATATTTAAAACCAAGCAAGACAAGACAATGTCCATTACCTGAGGATTAGAAATAATCTAAAAATTTCCAGGAGAGGAGCAAATATTGTTTTCAAATTTAACTAAGTTATGTCAAAGGAATTCCCTACCATTATGTTTCCTATTGATGATATGTAACAGTAGTATGACAATATTACACAAAGCATAAATGCATCTTTAATATACATTTTACATTTGGTTTATATGAAATGCCAACTTAAGAAATAAGATCATAACAGTCTCCTCTTAACCTCTGTTGATATATTCTTATTTCTCCTCCTTCAAATGTTTTCTTTCCACTGGCATTCTTGCTCTGTGAATGGTCTGTCATTTCTAAAGTTTATCCTTTATTTGCTTCGTTTCATCTCTCTCAATGTGTCAACCACCAGGTTCTGCTAGTTCATCTCACAAACTCGTCTCACTTCTCCCTATCCACACTGCTACTTCCTTAGCATAGGACATCATTATGCCTTCCTAAGATAGCTGCAATAGCCTTCCACCAGGTATTTTCTGCTCTTATCAGTTCTCCACTCAGCACCCCAGTGAGGCTTTCAATGCAGAACTCCTCTCCTTAAAACAGGCCAGTGGCTCCCCAACCCATCTCTTCAACACCCCAAATCTCTACCAGCAGCATTATCACTCCAGCCTCATCTCCTGCCCTTTCTACCTAGACACTCTCCATTCCTTAAGCACGTCATGTTCTCTCTTTCTCTCTCTCTTTCTCTTTTCTTGAGACGGAGTCTCACTCTGTCACCTGGGATGGAGTGCAGTGGAGCGATCTCAGCTCACTGCAACGTCCGCCTCCTGGGTTCAAGTGATTATCCTGCCTCAGGCTCCCAAGTAGCTGAAATCATAGGCACACCTGGCGAGTTTTTGTATTTTTAGAGTAGAGCCGGAGTTTCACCATGTTGATCAGGCTGATCTGGAACTCTTGACCTCGGGTAATCCTCCCACCTCAGCCTTACAAAGTCCTGGGATTACAGGCTCCCCACCTGACCTTCTCTTGAATCTTAGGGCCTTTGAAGATGTTCTTTTAGTTTAGGGCCCTTTTGGCTAAGCCCCTTTCACCTTCACCTAAGTCCCTCTTATCTCTTAGGAGTCATCTTGAACATGATTTATAGATTTACCCTGGATGTGTATGTGTGACAAAATACAAATTACTCACCTCTTCTGCCCCTAAACATTTTGACCCTCCTATGTTCCCTGTATAGTTGATGGTTTGCCATAGATACTAGGCACCAAAACAAAATCTGGGAAGCATGCTAGACCTCATCCCTGACGTCTAGTCAATCTCTGGATTCAGCCTAAATATTACCCAAGTCCAAATTTTCTTATATAGATCTACCTCCTAGCCCTTGATATCACTCAGCTGAATTATTGCAATATTCCCCTAACTGGACTCTCTGCATTGAATTCTCACTTTCAAATCATCATTCACACTTCCACCAGAGAGACCAATCTAAAACACAGTTCACACCAGGTCACACTCTATCTAAACTCTTTCATCATCATTCCTGCTTCTTTCAGTATATAGTTTTTATTCTTTCTTTGTAAAATTGTAATGGAATTTCAATGATTGTGGAGACTTTCAGTATGACAATAACAGAATATCTTGTATCAGATGAACTCATCCTCAAAAAACAATTATAAATTATATACAATATATTTTAAAAACCAAAATTTAAAGGCATTAAAGAGTGATCAAAAGCAGACATAAACTGGTGGTGAATTAATACTTGAAATTAGAGACTCATATTGGGTTTTATAGTTTTTCACCAGAGGCCCTCTCTGGTCCCTGCAATGTTTAGAATATGTAACTAAAACAAAATAAAACTTGCCTTTTTATCAGAGTCAAATTAGAAATTTCCTTTTCAGGAAATGGAGTCACAGAAGGGGAAGACAGAGTCACAGAAGGGGAAGCCTCAAAAGTTGCATAACCATATTCTCTCAAATCCTTGGCTGACTCAACTGCTTGTGCATGGGGGAGACTCCAAGGAAGCCAGGAGGAAAACCACAGCTGAAACATTGAAAAGGTAAAAAACTGAGCATATATTTCAGTTGCTACCTACTGCAGATAAACAGTTTAGAGCTCAAGTTCAACCAAATTAGAGGGGCTTAGACAATGCTGTGAATTTTCCATTGAAATTCCAGAAACATTACACATATAAAGACTATATTCCAGGACTAAAGGATTATTTGCTCTTCAACGCAAGACAAAACTAAAACAGGCTTGATTTAGCACATTGTAAAAACAAACCCCACAAATTCAAAATCATCTGCCTATAATTTAGCTATCTGCTAGAATAAAACTAACTCATGTCTGGCCTGCCAACACACTTTTAAACAACCAGATCTCATGCCCTATAATCCCAGCACTTTGGGAGGCTGAGGCAGACAGATCACCTGAGGTCAGGAGTTCAAGACCAGGCTGGTCAACATGTTGAAACCCAGTCTCTTCTAAAACACAAAAATTAGCCAAGCATAGTGGCACACGCCTGTAATGCCAGCTACTGGGGAGGCTGAGGCAGGAGAATGGCTTGAACCTGGGAGGCAGAGGTTGCCATGAAATGAGATTGTGACACTGCACTCCAGCTTGGGTGACAGAGCGAGATTCCATCTAACAAAAGAAAAAATTTAAAAATTTTTAAAAATAAAAGTGTGTTGACTGGGCAAGGTGGGTCACTCCTATAATCCCAGTATTTTGGGAGGCTGAGGTCAGGGGATCACTTGAGGTTAGGAGTTCGAGACTAACCTGGCCAACATGATGAAACCTTGTCTCTACTAAAAGTATAAAAATTAGCTGGGCATGATGGTGCTCGCATGTAATTCCAGCTACTCAGGAGGCTGAGACAGGAAAATTGCTTTAACCCAGGAGGTGAGGCTGCAGTGAGCTGAGATTGTGCCACTGCACTCCAGCCTGGGTAACAGAGTGAGACTCCATCCCCCTCCCCCCCAAAAGTGTGTCGTACCTGCCCCCTCTGTCTCTTCCTCCTGCTCCAGCCATGTAAGAAGTGCCTGCTTCCCCTTCACCTTCCATGATAATTGTAAGTTTCCAGAGGACTCCCCAAAGCCAAGCAGAAGCCTTTACGTTTCCTGTGCAACCTGCAGAACCATGGGCTAATTAAACTGCCTTTCTTTATAAGTTGCCCAGTCTCAGGTATTTATTTATAGCAGTGCAAGAATGGATTAATACAATGTAGCTCAAGTGACCCCCCCAAAAAACTCCCCACAATTCTAGTACAATTTACCATGTAAGAAGTCCAAAAAATAAAGGAGTCAATAAAGGAGAGTTAGCCGAATGAAGAAATCCATCAGAAAATGGTGTAAGTCTATCAGAAAATGACTTTAAACTGGAAACAACATATGGATGTTTTTCAGCTAAAGTGCTGTTTTCTGATGCGTACTACATAAATTAGGTAGTTGTATCTCTTCAAGTAAACTACTTCATATTAGTGTCCTTGGCATCATATAACAGAGCTTTAGTGTTGATGTCAGATTCCCTAGGGGTGTCAGACGCATCATACTAGCATATTTCATGATAAGCGCCATGCATGTTTTTATTAAATATTACAGTAAAACCTCTCCTGCCTATTTTAAAACAAGTTATTTCTGTGATAAATCCTTCACCAGGCAATGATCTAGACTGAGACTAAAATTGCCTCAAGCACTTTCATTTTTAGTGCTTTGTTCCAGTGACTTTAATCTCTAACTTACTTCATAAACAAAGTATATACTGATAAATCCAATGAGGCCTAAGCCCTATTTGGCTGAAAATACTATTCTATAGGGAAATGAAATGAAGTCAACTAGTAACACAAAAACTATGTTTAGCAATTTACTAATCCTATTTGTAAGGCAGGAGAACAGAGAGCCAAGACAACCATTGCCTTAATCCTTTGTTCCTTATCTTATTTCTACTGACAGGCAGCTTTGGTTGTCTCCTAGGGCTAAGCTTAAGAGTCTGGCTAGGAAAGAGGTCTCACACTGGCAAGGTTCCCCTCTGCCCCCCACCTCGGAAGCTCTCCCAGTCCAACAAATAAGCATTCAGGCACAGTCCACTCATATGTTCTCGGGTCATCTATTCAAATCTCTTAGTTACAGCCCTTCATCGTTTTACCTGTCTTGGATGACTCAGAAAGAATAAAGATATTTTTCTTCTAATATGTCTCCAGTAATTTTATATGCACATCATGGCTATATCAGCTGCCTAGAGCCACAGTATTGCTAAATAACAAATGATCCCCCAAACTCAGCATCTTACAACATTTATTCTGACACTTGTGGATCTGTAACTGATTTGCTTTGGCTAATTGAGGGTCTCTTTCAAGCTGTGGATTGGCTGGCCTTGGCTCTTGACTGCAGGTTCACTTCCAGTCTGTTCCAAGTGCTTTTGCTCTGGGGCTAGATTGATGGGTAACCTGCTATGCAGGGCAGGTGCTTCTCATGGTGGAATGTTTCAGCCCAAGAGGCCAAGCAGAACCATTCAGGCACATTTCTGGTTTCTGTTTCACTAACATCCCAGTAGTCAGAGCAAGTTATATGTTTAAGCACAAAGTAAAAGAGTAGGAAAAATACATTTCACTCATATGAGAGCAAGGCGAGAGGAGGAATGATGTAAATTTGTCATGGGACAATGAAGAATTGAGACCAAAAATTCAGTCTACAGTGGCCAGTATCACAGAGTAGATTAAGCTTCTTGGTGAACCAGTTCCTGGAAGAAGTGAGGTAAATGAGGGTGAAGAAAAAAGCTGCAGTTGGAATAGCTATGAGTTCCCAGCAATAAATCAAATTAGGCAGTTCCAGATTTAGATAGCATTAGATGGTTTTATTTTCTAGCACTTTTAATTCTTGCATTTTAGCATAGTCATAATACATCTGTACCTCCTTCTATAGTTATTCTCCTCATTTCCCACCTATGTATATATCTGCTACTAGTACTGAAGTATATAAAAATTATGCTAGGACTAGAGTTTGAAGGACCTGGATTTAAATCACAGATCTATAATGTACTCGCTAAGCAACCTAAGCAAGTCCTTCAAGGTTTCTTGGCCTGTTTCCTCATCTTTAAATTGTGACAATATCTGTGCTGCAAAGTTCTTGCAAATATTAGACATTGTACAATGTATTATATGCTGGCACATAATAGGGGTCTGAAAACAATGGAAACTGATTTCCTTGTAAGCCCTTAGTCTTTGCCCTTCTCTCTGTCCTTTCACCCAGCAACCCACCCTAGCAATGTTTCTGTTTGTCTATTTACAATAGTCAGTAGGCATCAATGGCAATTTGGGACCATGACATTGGGGACTTTCTCACTAGCTGGTAAGTCCTTGACATTGTCCTCATTTCTCTTCTTCAACTCAGTATTCTGTGCTATAGCATAAAGGAAATTGAAGTAAGGAATTTTGAGGATGTCAGTGTCTAATTGTACAGGTTCCAACTAGGCTACAAAGAAAGAGATTTCACTCCCTGCCAGAGTGCTTTAGGTCAATAGGGTTAAGAAGCATTAAATATTCCTCTAAAAAAAAGATCCCTTGAGACTCTATACCTTACCCTAGACTGGATGATACCCCACTTCAATGTCTTCATATGGATTATAATTGTAATTTTCTGATAAATTATGTAATTATTGACTAGCATATAGTCTATTTCAAAAACGTAGGTTGCGTCTCTCTTTTTCACCACTGTACTCTTAGCAGTTGGCACAGCAGATGTTCTATAAATATCTGTCAAATAAATGAACATAAGAATTATGGCTGAGCCTAAATTTTAGAGAAACTGAAAGACTTCCTAATTAAATACAAACTAAGCCCATTACTTTTACTTCTCAACTCAAAATTTATGCATATTATGCTCTTACACATCATCTTTAGGCTGTACTTCCACATAATTGCCAGTTCTCAGCATTAATATTTGAATTCTAATAAACTACTCTTAGAGACTTACTGTGTAATAGCCGGCTTTTCTACTTAATATGCATGCAGTATTTAGAGGTTAAAGAGGAGGTCATTATAATCTAACCAAGAATATATTTGAATTTATAAAATGAATGATAATGTTACAATGAAGCTCTCATCATTCCACAGTTTGTCTTTTAAACAATGGGACTTCAACTTTTTAATTCTCATAAATTGACATAATTGCACTTAGACTTATTTATCTTTATTGTAGTTTCTTTAGAACAAAAGAAAATGTTTGGCAATCATTTAAAGGGATTAACATAAAACACTCTTCAGAATTTAAACTGAAGTAGTAGTTCAAGTGCTACCAAAGAATTCACTAAACTATGAAGTTATGTGTGTGTGTAGAAGTAATAGATACAATCCATTCTAATCTGTTACTTGATATAAATATAAGGCATAACTATATATTATACTTTCTATGTAGTTTTATATGCAATGCACCTATAATGCAAGAATAGAAACTAGTTTTAAACAATGCATAAAATTTTAGCATGCTATTTTTATGCAGAAGTTTCTAAATAATATGGTTTTTATTCTAATTAAATTAATTTGAAAATATTTATAAAACTATATGGAAGAAATAAAACCACCTACAATGGGATGTCTCTACAATCCTCATTGGCAGAATCCAGGAAAAAAAGAAGCCCTGTTAAATTTTTGGTATATGTTTTTCTTTGTGAAAATATACATACACAGAAAAAAATAATAAAACTAAAGTCATACTGCACAGATAATTGTGCTCTCTGATTCTTTCACTCAAAAATACACAGTATATAGTAAGCATATCTTTCAACAGTCTTTAATTGAATCATTTTATTGGCTATATAGCATCTCATGCTGTGTATTTACCCAGACCTTTAATATTGAACATTCAAGATTATTTAAATTTTCTAATATTATAAATAACAGTGATGATAGTCAGTTGATAGGTATTCCATCCTACCCAAAAGCAGGCTTCAGCCTAACTAGGTAGTAATGCATGTTTTGGCCAGTTTCAAATCAGGTTGATAATCAAACTATAATAAATTGGTTGTTCTTTGGCCAAGTACCCATGCCTGATTGAACCAAAGGACCAACAAATCCCAGGTAGAAATATTCACAGGTTAGAAAATAGTTCTAATCAAAGTGTTGTACCTGGAGTCGCATTCAAAAGATGGTTTTAGGTGGCACATAAACACTTGAATAGTTTCATGTTTGTTTTCAATGAATAATGAGGTAACACCAGTAAAGCAATCTCTTTGCATGAATATTAACATCAGTTTTAGTGATAACATTTCATTAATTCATTGAACAAATATGTACTGAGGATCTCTCAGGTAAGCATTGGGGATGCTACTGTAAACAAGACATAAAATTTCTAACCTCAGGAGGCTTGTATTTTAGCAAGAGAAACAAGTAATAAAATAATAAATATTTAAGTTCAAGTACCAATGAGTAATATGCAGGAAATATCAGAAAGTAAGGGAATATAAAATGGGCAGCCTTAGCTTCACTTTAGATAAGGGAGATCTGGGAAATGGCAGGTATCTCTTCTAGGAAATAAGGGAATAAGCTGTGTAAGGATCAAGTAAAAAGACCCAAAAGATAGAGCAAGCTTGGTGCACTCTAGAAGCAAATTCAGCCAGCTTGGAGTGAGGGAGGGCTGGTAAAAATGACATCAGAAAGGTGGGTCAGGGGCCAGATCACAAATAGCCTTGTAAAATTAGTAAGGACTTACCCTGTTCTCAGTGTAACAACAAGCTATGGGAGTGTTTAAGCAGGTTCATTTATCAAATTTATATTTTGAAAACAATCTGCTGCTGTGTGAAGAACTGATTGAAAAAAGGATGCAAGAACAAAAATATGAAGACACATTAGGAGATTAACACCAGGGCCAGATATAATAATAGCGTGGACCAAAATGGTAGAAGTGAAGATAATGAGAACTCTCAATAAGGCATGTTTTAAAGTAGAGCTGACAAGACCTGTTGATGATAGAACCGTCAAATTTGAGCCAGGCACCACGGCTCTTGCCTATGATCCCAGCACTTATGGAGGCTAAGGCAGGAAGATCTCTTGAGCCCAGGAGTTCCAGACCAACCCAGGCAACATAGCAAGACCCCCTCACCATCTCTACAAAAAATAGAAAATAAATAACCGGGTGTGGTGGTGCATGCCTCTAGTCTCAGCTACTCAGGAAGTCTGAGGTGGGAGGATTGCTTGAGCCCAGGAAGACAAAGCTGTGTGAGTCGTTATCATGCCACTGCACTCCACGCTGAGTGACAGAGCAAGAGGCTTAAGAAAGAAAAGAAAGAAAAAAAGGGAGAGAAGGAGGGAAGGAAGGAAGGGAGGGAGAAGAAAAGAAAAAAAGTCAAATTTGAGAAAATAAAGAAAAAGGATAGTGCCTAGATATTTGATTGGGCAATTTAGGGAATGGATAGGCCAAGCGGAATCCATATAAAGAGATTTGAGAAGAAAAAAATAATTTTGGTTTTAACATGTTATGCTTTTTAGATATGCAAATGAATGTATCTACTAGGCGGCTGGATATTTAAACCTAGAGCTTAGGGGAAAGGATGGAGGGGGATGATCAGCAGCATGAAGATGCTATGTGAGGCCATGTGCCTATATGAAATGGTCTAGGGAGTAAGTACAGGGAGTGAAGAAGGCAGGATCATGCAAGAACATCAAGCTGTAGCACTCTAATATTGAGAAAGGCAGAGTGTGCAGAGAAAACCAGAATGCAACAGTGGTGAGACGGAACAGCAACTAGGAGAACGTGATATCCAGAAGAGCTCGAGAAGAAAGTACTTCAGGGTGGATGATGATTGTGCCAAATCTGCTGGGAGGCTGCATAACACGAAGGTTGAAAATTGACTGCTGCTCTTAGCAACATGGAGATTGCTGGTGATTTTGACAGAGCAATTTCAGGAGTGTGATGAGGACTAAATCCCAACTGAGGTAGGCTAAAGAGATAAGTGAGAAATTGAGAGTGAGTACAAAAAATTCTCAAGAAACTTGCTACGAAGAAGAGGTGAGGAATGCAAGTGGAGCTAGGGTGCAACCAGAAGTCTAGGAAAGGCTCAGGTTTGTTTTGTTGAGATGGAGGGGTCTATTTGTATGCTGATGGGAATGATCTACAGTAAGAGGGAAGAGTCATGTTCAGGAGAAGAAAAGATGATTAGAGGAGTAAAGCCCTGGCACAGGTGGAAGGGGGTGAGGAGCCAGGCTGCAGAAGCTGTTTATCATCCCTGCCCAAAGAGAAGATGGAGCACCTGGGTGTGGAGCAAGGAGGTTGGTAGATTTGATAAAGGGAAAAGGAAATAGTTCTCTTCTTCTTGCTTCTGTTTTCTTATGAAATAAAAATCCAGGTTATCTGCTGAGACTGAAGGCAAGAAGGGAATGTTGGAAGTTTAAAAGCAGGGGAGCTATCAAGCAGTTATCTGGACAAAGAATTGACCAGATAATTCTATTATTAAAAATTTCCTGCAGTGCTGAGGACCCACCAGAGATTTGTGACGATAATGTAAAGTAAACGTGTGTTGTTCTCTCGTCCCATTTAGCTGCCTGAATGCAGATGTAGATTGAGCAGAGTTAAATATAACCAGGGTTTGGATTTTGCTAGGCAAGTATAATGGAGAGAGAGAAGGACAAAAGAGCTGAGTGTACATGCAGGAGAGTTATGGAGACAAACCATGGAATCTAAGATGAGTAGGGATAGAAGTAAAGACAGGAGGAGATGATTAGGACAAAGGCTGGGAGTGAGTGCATGGATTACTGGAATAATGTTGTACTTCAGTAAGGAGGCAGAAGGAGATGCTGTGAATATCAGAAAGTGGAATGACGAAAAACTAGATTTTGGAGGCTACTGATAATGACAGACTGTAGGGTATGACGGATGAACATGATGGAGTTGGGGAAAGAAAGAGAGGTTGGAGAAAACTGAGAAAGTATACTGTGGAACTGATCTAAGGAAGTGGTGCTGAATCCTGCTGCATATTCAGATCATAGGTTTTCTTTTTCTTTTCTTTCTTTTTTTCTTTCTTTCTTTTTTTTTTTTTTTTTTTTAGACTGTGTCTTATTCTGTTGCCAGGCTGGCTTGCAATGGTGTGATCTCAGCTCACTGCAACCTCTACCTCCTGGTTCAAATGGTTCCTCTGCCTTAGCCTCCAAAATAGCTGGGACTCTAGGCATGCGCCACCATGCTGGGCTAACTTTTTGTAAAATGTTCGTCAGGATGATCTCAGTCTCCTGACTTTGTGATCCGCCCACCTCAGCCTCCCAAAGTGCTTGGATTACAGGCGTGAACCACCTTGCCTGGCCATTTTTGTTGTTTTCCTGTTTTGTTTTTTTTTAAGCAAAACAAAATCTAGTGTCTAAATCCTACCTTGACTAAATTAAATCAATACATCTTTGGCTTGGGGGAGGAACTGAACACAGGTAGGATTTTTCAAACATTATGAAGTAATACAAATGTGCAGCCAAATTTGAAAAACAATGACATACATAAACATTGAAGTCATTAAATATGATGACAGGAGTTGTGGTAGAAGGAAATGCAATGAGCCAGCTGCTAAAATCTTCCATCATGAAGTGTAATGGCTGGGAAAATAGGAGATGAGGGGTTTCTAAAAGAGGAAAAACGATGAGAAGTAAGGAGTATTCCTAACCCCACCTTCAGGACCTGGAAGCATAGGCTGTGGGAGCAAAAACAACCAACCCCTGAAAAGGCTGAAGGTAAACAGGATGTGGGCTGGGTGGGGTGTTGAGCCAGGGCTTAGACAAGAAGGTGAAGGTGTTGTTCAGAGAAGAACTGGAAAATAAGAGAGACTGTGCTTCCCAAGCCCTGAATTCCAGCAGCCACATAGGAAGGGATTGCAGTTTTGGAAGGAATGGGAGATTGAGTCAGATCAAGGGATATACAGAAATATGTGGAGGAGAGTTCTTGTGATGACCGGGAAGCCTTGGATTTCTGTGGTGACTGAGGCCAAAAGGAGTATGAAACATGATATTGGTTCCATGCCTCTGAAGGAAAGGTGGAAAAGTAATCCTAAGTATGTCTTCCTTCTTGGGATAGGATCCTTGGATAGCATGTGGTGATGAAGCCGGTTGACGAGCTAGGTGCTTGGGATGTGGGAAGGGAGCCTGGGAGGTTCCGAAGCCCTTTTAAGTCAAGCTGGGGGCAGTGTTAAAAGGGAGATAAGATAATAGCCCCGCTACTGTTAACTGTAAACTGTGAGTCCCTTTAAAATCTTTGACACAGTTAAAAATGGTCTGGTTCTTAAGAGTAACCAAATTATGTTGCTATCAATTTTCCGTATCTGTTTGCACTAGGCTTTAAATTGCCCCAGCAGAAACCTTTTCTTATTTATCTTTTCATTTTCAGCACCTAGATAAGAAATGTTTGCTGCACTGAAATTAACTGCCTAAAGAGCCAAAGACAAGGCTTTTTTGTGCTAAAGTGAAGTAACCAAATAAGGCAAATTTTTTTGTTAGCATTTCTGGATTGCAATTTTACCAGCCTGGAAGTGTTACTAAGTGCACTCATATTTCTAACCACAAACAGGACTTCCCTTTTTTACTAGTTAAAAGTATTAAAATAGTTTCTTCCAGGAATTGATGCAATAATACATGTGTTTAAGTATTACATTAAGAAATCAATATTTCTAGCTTACACTAAGCACATTAATCATCCCTTAATTTAAAAGTGTGAACAGTGTTTGAGATTAATTTCATGAAAAGAAAAGATGAATTAGATCAGCTAACCTAAGGAGACAATGAGATGTCAGCATTGTCTTTAGTTCTAAACTCTGCTCTATTTGGGGCATAGATATTTTCCCTTCCTTAGAGCTTGTTATTTGGATCAGGGAAATATAATGCAATGTGGAAAGTAAAGAGACTCTCTCCAGAAAAACCTGCCTTCTGCTCTCAGCTTCTTATTATATAGTAAGTAGAATCCTGTTGTATTTCTCCCTTACTTATAATTATTTTTTCATAAAACCAAATACCAGATGTTCAATGTGACAGTTTACAATACTTTTTTTCAATTATTCTTATATGGCATACCAAAATAAAACCCAAAGTTAAGAATTTATTTATAAGAAAAAATAGAAGAAAAAGATAATTTTATCTGGATGAAACCAAATGCAATAAAAAAGATTCAAAGAAAAATTTTCAAATATGTAAACATTTAAAAAAATCACAATTATGTAAAGAACAAAACTACAATGGAAGGTAAAAATTATTTCCATCAGATGATAAAAGGTTCATATCTAAATTTGAGTGTATACGAAAATAATTCTGCCCAAGCAAGGTGGCTCACACCTTAATCTCTACACTTTGGGAAGCTACCCTGGGAGGATTGCTTGGGCCCAGGAGTTCAAGACCAGCCTTGGCAATGTAGGGACATCCTGCCTCTACAGAAAATTTTAAAATTAGCTAGGTGTGAGTGCACACACCTGCAGTCTCAGCTACTTGGGAGGCTGAGGTGGGTGGATCATCTGAACCCAGGAGGTCAAGGCTTCAGTGATTCATTATTGTGCCACTGTATTTCAGCCTGGATGACAGAGTGAGACTCTGTCTCAATAAAAAAAGAAAAGAATTTCATTAGTTTAGTGGTCAAATGATATGAATAAGACTTCATACAAGACGAGATATAAACGTAAACATTTGTTTATATCAAATAATAATACAAATTCTAGTGAGGACATGTTGTAAAATAGTCACATAATACTTACAATATTGTAACTTAGGGCAACCATTTTAGAAAGTTTTATTGAAGTGTCATTCTTTTAAAAGTTCACATTTTAACTTTAGCAATTCTATTCCTTAAGCAAAGACTCAAGAGTTAATATAAGTTTTCCAACATGTTCATTGTGATATGACTTTACAGTTATAAAATATAATTATTTTGCCTTCGCTCAAAACAAGGGTAAATCTCAGCATATATAATAAAATAATAATAGGAACAACCTGTACATATTACAGCAAAGGTATCATTGTAAAAGGTATGTGGTATTCTTGCACAATTGCAGGAAATAATGATGCAGCAACTTCATAGAGCTATTAAAAGTAACACTTGTAAAGTCTATATAGCCACATCAAAAAGATATTTATGCAGATAAAAAAAAGTAAGTTTAAAATTGTAGGCATATTGAGATTACACCCCATAAACACATATAGAATTTGGATTAAGATTAAAAGGAGCTACATTCTTAATATATTCATTTTAAAATTGATAATAGTAGTAGCTAATATTTACTAAGCACTTACTATGTGTCAGGCACTATTCTAAGTGTTTTGTATATTTAATCTAATGTAATCCTGAAACCTCATCCAGTAGCTACTATTAATATCTCCATTTTATAGGTGAGGAAATTAAAGTGCAAAGAAGCTTAATAAGTTTTTTTAAGTTCACTCAGCTACAAAAGAGAATAGGTGGAATTCACACCTATGCAATCTAACCTCATGCTAATAGAACTATAATCATTTTTCTTTTTCATGCTGTCCTATTATGATTGAAATATTGCTCACATTATTTTAAAAAGAAGGAAATTCCTATAATCCTTTCCACTCCAAAAAAGCTAAATGTGTAGAAAACAGCTCTGTAGTGCTTTACCAAATTCTGTGGTGATTTCTGTAACTCTTTGAAAATTACTAAGTTTAAAAAGCACCTGGGAAAACAAGTATCAGCACTCTGCATTGTAGTATCATTTCTAATAAACCAGTTTCAGCTATAACTTGATTAAAAAGAGTTAATGCCTCCAGCTCCCAGGAACAATCAGCTCTACCATGCCTGCTGGGACAAAGATTATTATCATATATTCTCATTTACCTGGTGAACACAGTGCACTCTACTGCAGGTGAATACTCCCACACTAAAGAAACAACTACAATCAAATTACAGAAAATCATGCTTTCCTTGATTGCAGAGGCACAGCTTAGAAAATAACGTGTAATAATTTTTTTTACCTTTTCATAAATAAAAGCCTATAGGGAATTGTCTGCCTTGAGCGTTGTTAACAGATGACATACCAATCTCTTTTGCTTTCACTCAAGAACAAAGGTAAATCTGGATGTCATCATGTATATACACTCAGTTTAGATTCCTTTTAAAGAAATAATATACTGGTTTGTCCTGCATACCTTGGGACCACTGGATTGTGATGACATTTTCAGTAAACCCCAAATACTGATTCATCTCTCCAAATTAGTCCTCTTATCTAGCTCATTCCTAAGGATCAATATTCTTTTAAAAAATTTTTCCAATATACAAAAATTTATATATTTTAAGGGCTTTTCCTATAAGTCCTCAGCAATAATGAAAGAGACCTGAGACAGAAGAAGAAAACAACAAATACACAAAAGCTAATTTCCACCTATGACAACTCCATTGATTTATCTTTGGAATAGAAACTGCTTTCATTCTCTTTAGAATGTGCTTTTTTTTTTTTTCTTAGATTGTATCTCAGTGACCTGGGTCGTGTACAACATGTTCAGCAAGTGGTTCAGTAGGTAGAAGGAAGTCACTAATTTATCCCTTCTACCTATTGACAAGCAAATTCACTTATGGGTGACGCTCCAGAAATGCTTTCTTCATGACTGACCAGCAGTTAGATGATATGGCTTCTGGGATACAATGATGGTGTTAGCAGCCAGAGTCAGGGCAAAACTTCGTTAGTGTCTCTAATCTTTGCACACATCATTTCAACCAACAGTCTTGCTTTCACTTACTGACCAGATGAAGAGAGAGCAATGATTAAAACCTACCCCATGGCATAGTTGTAAAACATTTTGAATTTCTCCTAATGATATTTTTTTCTACTAAGTGCACAATACTAGATTACATTAACCATCTCTAATGCTATGCTGAGGAAAATTATATTTTATAAAGGAATACATTTAATATACATAAAGAGGCATTGTGTTGAAGAAGAAAACTTACATATTATATACATGACATGATATATTATTTGATTGTATATAATATACATCTGGTAGTTGAGATTTCTCTCCTAATAAAACAGTGTTACAAATTTATTTTTAAGAAAGTAGGTCTACTTGGAAATGGCATAAAGAAAGATTTCATTGGGACACAGGATGAAAAGGTAAAAAACAATTGTTTTATTTATGAAAAGGTAAAAATTGTTGTTAAATACATTTTGTAAATGTACGATTCAGCGTAAAATTTATAACAATTTAAACAAAAATTTAGGAAAGATTTCACAGACCTCAGTTTTAACAGCTGAAAGTGCTTTTTTTTTTTCCAGTCAGTGTTTTTGGTTTTCCTTAAAGTGATCATGATGTGAAATGACTAGGAAGTATCTGCTGCCTTGCATGGGAATAGAAATTTACTTCCTTAAACCTATAGAGGGTTTGCTAGGATTTAATTTCTATGTAAGGCGGAGGTTAGAATATATTGATCTGTAATCAGTCCTGTCCAGCTGTAAGATCCCGTTTCAGAAATAATTTTTAGGACACACACACACAGAAAGTTGGTGGGGAAAACTACACTCTCATTTATTGCTTCCCAACACTGGTTGTTTAAACCCACTCACAAATCAGAATTAAGTCTTTCTTCTCTGGGTCATAAACTTCCCACTTTGCCTCTTAAGTACACTCTCATGTCATTCTGCTTTGAATTAAAATTATTTGTTTGCAGGTTGATTTCCTCCACTAGACTATATGCTCAGAGGCCAAAATCTGTGTCTCATTCATTCAGTTGTACCCTACAGCTAGGGTGTCACATAATTTACGTCAAATCCTGGACAATAGCTACAAGTGTACCTCTGGCCTCACACAGACTTGATCCAGACTTGATTCTGATCTCATCTGTGCAATGGGCACATCTCATATTATTTGGAGAATTAAGAGAATTCATAAAATATACTTAGCTCTGTATCATGCCATTATATGTAGCGAGAATTTGGGGAGGAAAACTTTGTTGAATCTTTCAATTGAATCAAACCTCTTGCTTTTTTTCCAATTTTTAAACTTTTCTTTAACTCTTGTTTCCCCTCCTATCTGATTGTTAGGTAACTTCTTTCTCTTTCTATTTTTCTCTTGAATTGATTTAAGGGCCTTGTGAGTTTTGTCTTTCTGTTTTCTTTTATTTTGGCAGGAGGAGAGGGATACCTTTCAATTTATTCATTCAATGAGCATTTTCAGAGGATTTCTTGTATGCTGAAGTTGGTAATGAAAATGTGCTAAAAAGCCTCTTTTTTTAAACTTTATTTCTTATTGTACCTCCATCTTTATCTCTCCCTGGTTTTTCCAATTCCTTCTCTAAGTACCTTGTTTTAAAGTCTGTATTTCCCATGTGTGATAGCCTGGCATTTATACAACCCTGACTCCCTTGAGTTGAATTCTTATGTTCATGTTTGGAAATGGCCCCCAGATTGGCACAGTACTGGTAAGAGTAGGATGCCAGTTTGATCAGCTATGCATTCATCTGTGCTGTACCCACAGTTATGAAGAGCTGAACCAACCAAATGTATATAATGTCATCCCTTCATAATTATAAAGAAGGGAAAAGTACACTAGGTCTCTAATCATGACCTCGTCCTCTCCAGTCTCACCACCTTGATGTGTCTAGGGGTAAGTGAAGATCTACTTGGGGTGAGAACTTGGTTTGGCTCACTTGCCCAAAACTCTAACAAAGTTAGAGAGATACCAGTATTAGCTTTCCCATTGTTATCTACCACTAGTGATAATATGTGCAGGTACTATTAACTAGCAACTGCTGACCAAGTTAAAATAATAATGTCCACCTCAATGAAATCACCAGGTGAAGCAACAAATCCACCTTTCAAGGACTATGATAACGTATGTTATTTCATTACCATCCCTTTTCCTATCTTATACAGACTAGAAAACCTGTTGTGCACGTATTTAATAAGGCATCGAAAACAATAAACTTTTCTTTTTCTTTTCACTGGACATCTGTGGACCTAATATAGGTATTCTGTAGAATACACACATTCCAGAGAATGCAGTGAGAGAAGAGTAATATGATGTTAGTCCAACCTACAAATTGGTGTGGGAGCCTATGGAAAAAGTATAGCCTGTCACTTTCAGCAAGCAAACTAAGAGACCATAACAAACAGTTGAGCAGCTTTGAGTTTTCTGGTTTTGAACAAGACATTTCAGAGAGGTTGTGCAAAGTATATACTAAAATGCATGTATTTTTACTTGTCTAACATAATCTGGTGACTATTTTGGTGCAAAACACACAGACTACTTGGGATTTTCTAAGAGTTGAACTTTGGAATTTTTAGAACATGGCTTAAAATTACTCAAAACTATAAATGGAGATTGTGGCATAAGGGATTGAAAGGGATGAGAATAATTCTGAAATGTTCTAGTCATACCATCATGAGTCTAGATTTCAAGAATAGCATCTCATTTTTACCAAATCGTAGACAAATGTGAAGCCTCACCTACACCACAGAGTTGCCTCATATAGTCAGCTGCCCAGCTGATTATGGGGTACACCTGATTAAAGGTTCCAATTTTCTGCCTCCAGTCTACCTTCATACTCAAGACTGCAATATCATGCCTCATGCTATTTCCCTCACTCTGCTTCTCATATTGTAGTTTTTCACATTCCATTTTACTTAGCAGTGTGATAGAGAAAGAAGGCAAAGAACAATTGTTGGTGACTTGTAATATATCAGAAATTGTTACATGTTTTATCCCATTAAATCCTGGGGTGATGATGATGACAATGATGATGGTTTTATAGATAAATATAAGGCTTAGACAGTTTGCAGATCTTGATAAAATGGAATTACCAATGAGTGTTGAAGGGTGAAAACTTGCACAAAGTCACACAGCCAAAACTAGTACTCTTGTCTCTACAATCCAGTGCCCTTTCCACCATGCTAAGTTGCTTCCCAGGGTGTCTGTCTGCATCTGTACTCTTCTTCCAATTACAACAGCAAAAGACCCCCTAAAAGCAGAGAATAATTGGCCAAGAACTTTGCACATAGCAGGTATTCCACATTTGTTCAATGAATATCAGACATAACTTGCAAGATGACATTTGGTTTCTCAGAGATGGGTATAGCTCAGTAACAAGGTCTTCCTCTCTTCTCCAGCCTACCTCATGCAGACCAGACTAGGCTATGGAACCCAGTACTTCGGTCAAACACCAGTCTAGATGTTGTTGCAAAGGTACTTTTTAGATGTGATTAACATGTACATCTGTAGATTGAATAAAGCAGATTACCATCTATTACATGAGTGGGCCTCATCCAAGCAATTGAAGGCTTAAGAAAAAAGACTAAGGTCTCCTAAGAAAGCAGGAATTCTGCCACCAGATTGTCTTCAGACTCAAGATTGCAGTATCAGCTCTTCGCAGAATCTCCAGATTGTCAACCTGCCCCACAGATTTCAGACTTAGCCCCTACAACTATATAGACATAGATATATACATGCATATGTATATAAGTACATGTATGTGACATACACTTACACACATAAACATGCACACACACACATCCTACTGGTTCTGTTTTTCTGGAGAATCCTGACTAATATATTGGCATAACTTTCCTGCTAAAAACCATCCAGTGCTTTTACAGAAAACCAGAGAATGAGTGTAGGGTTAGTTCATCCCCCTTCTTATAATTAACTTGCTGTCCCCCTACTCCATGGATGAAAGGAAGTGGGTGTGAGATGCTTCCTGAGGATGGGCATCGTTCTGTACTCTGATGCAAGCACAGCTGCTTCTGCTGCCTCTGCTAAGTTCACAGGGGCCTGACCCACAGGCCAAAAAGGCCCTGGGTGTATTTGATCTATCACTTCCTTTTAAGTTATATGCCTTTCTTCAGGAAAGCCACAGAATATCTGGAGATGATATGTTGTCTCTATTAGAAAGAGCAGGCCTTAGATAGCAAAACCTACTCTGTCAGAAATTCTTTGTTGCCTCTTAGTAACTTGTTTTGTGCCAGTTCCTCCCCTATTGAAATGTATGCATTCCCTTTAGCCCTTTTCCAGGTATGGTAAGGTTGGATTGTATTTCATTATCAGTTCCAAGAGGACTATCTGTTGATCCTTAAAGGAGCTGCCAAAGAAGGATGGGCTTTCATCTTAAAATTTTAGGCCTTTTGCTCACCCTTAAAAATAAAAATAATACAGGGTTGACTGGAAGATCGGTCACTCTTTCATAATAAGATAAAGATTCCACTTTTCAAAGAATAGATTCTATTTTCTAATGAAATTTTAATAGTAAAATCCAGTGATAATTGTCCTCGTATGTGTCCAGTCATTGCTTATGATAGAAATTTTGTTAAAAGATGAAAACAATTTAGCATCTTGTCCTTCAATCCTTCCTCCACACAAAAATATAAATCAGATTACAGTAGAACCTCCTGCTTAAAACATTTCAATGCTCTGCATGCCCTGTAGAATAAAATCAGAAGTCTTTAGGATGCTATGTAAAGATCAGAGACACCAATGCTCATGGAATTAGACGCAAGGCTGGGACTGAATGTGAGAGGAAAAGGTCAGGGACAAACTGGGCAGTGCACATGTCATCTGCTGATGCTGTGTTAGAATTTGAGAATGATATCGCGAGACACTCCACATTTTCTAGAAAGCTTGGAAATCCCTCTTTTTTCATGTAAAAGTGTCTAAGTTGTAAATTTGACACCTTGTTTTTAAAAAAATATTAGCCAGGCATGGTGGCACAAGTCTGTAGTTTCAGCTTCTTGAGAGTTTGAAGTAGGAAGATCCCCTGAGCCGAGGAGTTTGAGGTCAGCCTGGGTAATACTGTAAGACCTTGTCTCTAGTAAAATACTGAATGAGCCAAACAAAACTCATCTAATTTCCAAATTAACCCCTGGATCCCTGTTTCCAATGCTGGATTCTGACCTATATACATCCGAAGGGCTTCATCTCTCACTGTGGCCCCTTATAGACATACCCTATGCTCTGATCATATTCCAAGAAGGGCAGCTCTTTGAATGTAGCACGCTGTTTCCTACTTTGGTGCCCTTCAACATGTGTTGTCCAGCTCTGTGTTCAGCCACATGTCCAAAAGCCCTTCCTTGTTCACTTTTCTTGCTTGCAAATACATACTGCACAATTCAGCCCAAGGGCCTTTCTTCAAGGCATCCCTCACTCCTAACCAGGCAAAACTCACGATACTGTCTCTTGTCACCCCCATCCCAAAACTCTATATAACCTCCTTATTATATCTATAACATTTCGCTCTTATTTTCTTGACTCCTCCTAAAAGACTCTAAGTTCCCCAAAGGCTGAGACAGTATCTTTTCAATCTCTGTATTCTCAGCACCTCATGCAATAGCTAGGACACCATCATCACCATCATAATTAAGTACATTCAGTACTGACCGTGTTCCAAGTGCTTTACAAGTATTAACTTGAACTCTCACACAAACCCTGGATAATCACCCTAATTTTACTGATGAAAAAACTGAAGCAGTGTCACAAGCTTCGACACCAAATAGTGTAGAGTCAGAGAGTATGGGTCTAGACCTTGCTTCTTTAGTAAGCTTTCTCACATATGGCACAGTGTTATTTTTTGGAAATAAAATTAAACCTAAGGATCATTTCCTAGTAGTTGATCACTTCAGTATTTCCAATCTCTTTCTTATGTATTGTTTAGTTGCATCAAATCGAAGGGCACTCAGAGATAGTTTTGCCAAGAAGGATTTTATTAAAATACTGGTGCTCAAAGACTGTAATCTCACCCAGCACTCCTGAATTCATCTGGTCTTGATTCAGCCTCGGTGAAAACAGAATGCAGTCTGACCCAGTGATAACCCCATTAGGCAGTTTCTTTTGATGCAAACAGCAATTTAAGCAAATATGCCCTTTTGTTTTTTCTAGTGCTCTTTGTTATTGTAGTAAATCCAAGTTGGGCTTCATGTGGGAAATCAAAGAGCAAAAGATGGGGACTTTTCATTATACACAGAAACCCAACTGAATGCTTTTTATTCCCATTCAAGCAGTTACTACTTATCTGCATGACTAAGGAATGGAAGATCTAGAAAGAAACTAAGTGCTAGTCTGGCCTCTGCTCCTTCACCCAGATGGAAGTTTCACAAGCTTGTTTGAAGTTTCGGGTCAAGTGCTGTCACTCCGAAAAACCAGTGGGTCTGCATTTTCCTTTGCACTACAAGTACTCTACCTACAGACATTGTTGCAGTTTTTATCTGATTATAAGCATCCAACTTAAGTAGTTAAATGTTTAGAAAAGGTTAAATAACCGATAATACATAAGAGAACCTGAAGTACTCTGTTGACTCTTAAATTATATAGCCAAGGACAATGGAGGAAATCATTTAGTGCTATTAATCAGTAATCTGAAAGTATTGTGTCTGTGTGCAACTGTTTTTCTTTTGGCTAATACCTGTGAATTAATTGGTCATTGAAAATTCTGACAAAGGGCTATTCTAAAAGTACACAGTGAAATCCAAATTATTTCTATCAATTGCAGTTCACTTTTTGTGAAGCTTAAACTTGACATTTAAAAACATTTTAGTTATTACTTTGTTTCAAAATGAACAATATACCTGTGGTTAAATTCTACCTTTTTAAAAATTAAGATATTTGAGACCTAGAGGGTTTAATCCTCTCCTTAATATTTGTTTTACTTTAGTAGTTTCTGAACAGAAAGTTTGTGAAAGATTTCATTCCCTACTTATAGCTTCTTTTTCCTCCAAAATCCGGTCCTAGATTGTATTCCTTGACCCATGAGAAGTGCTGCCATCTGCTGGTCATTGATATAGAATTATATGAGAAAAACCCCATGCACTGTTCTAGAAGCAACTTAAGTAAACTACAGTAGAGTACACTTACCACTTTAGAATTAACCTTTAAGTTACAACTTCTCTCTTCCTCTTCCCCCTTTCTCTCTCGTTCTTTCTCTTATGAAGCCAATATGACTCAAGCTTTAAACAATTTTAAATGGCAGGTTTGAGGGAAAAAAAAGCAAACCTTTGATGCCCCCTGGTGTTCAGGTTCTGTAGTATTTCTGAACTTCCTCTAGCTAAAACTAAAAACATAATGTGTTCTTCATTCATTCATTCATTTAGCCATTCACTTATTCATTCATCTAATGAATATAACTATACCATGAAACTACGAATTACGCTCTGAGATAACTGTATACCAAATTATGACCAATGTGACAAGGAAAGAAAAATGAAGAATCTCAAGACAAAATTAAATTGAAATTTGTTTTGAAGTGTGTCCTTCAAGTTTTTCAGTTTAGTTGCATCAAATCTGTGATGACTGGCCTTAAAAGTAGCCGGATAAAGAGAGGAAAAGAGAGCAGAAGGCGAAGGGGAGAGAGGGGAGGAAGGAGAGGGCGGGCTGGCTCAGTGAATATGACAATACAGTCACGACGCACAGAACAATTTGTTCCTTTCTCTGTAAGTACATTATAAACATAACACTTTTAAATAAAGAGACAAATGAGGTTAATGGAAATATATTACTTTAGGAGCAAGATTTGTGTCTAATGCTTTAACTTAATTGTGGCAATTATTGTCAGACGGTCTAGTATAAAATTTTGTATCTGGTACATGACATTTGGGGAGCTCTGGGAAGCTCTCAGCAACATCATATTTCCCTTTTCACACCTCTGCTCCATTGGCCAGCAAGAGATATTTTCACAGTTACACAAGAATCTTCTTAGATGATCACCAATACTCCATGCCTACTCATCGATCTAGCCACTTGAAACAATCACTAGTACCACAGGACTGCCATATCTCCAGGAAATATTTTTCCTTGGCTTGAAATTTGGCACTTACTTCTCCCGGCCCTCCCCACAACTGTGTAAGGAACAATTCTTCAGGACCTCCATCACGTATCACCTCTAGAAAGTTTTCCCTGATTCTTCCCAAGATATTGATGTCCTTAACACTCCTTGCTTCTGTTAATATGGGGAATCACATTTATTGATTTACATGTGTTGAACCATTCTTGCATCCCAAGAATAAATCCCACTTGATCATGGTTAAGTGATCCTTTCAATGGGCTGTTGAATTCAGTTTGCTAGCATGTGGTTTACCACATTAAGAGGATGAAGGACAAGACCATGTGGCCATCACAATAAATGGAGAAAAAGCATCTGACAAAATATCCTCTCATGATAAAAAAATTATCAACAAATTAGGTAAAGAAGAAATAGTCCTCAAAGCAATAAAGGCCACATACATATAGAAAGCCCATAGCTAACATCATACTCGATGTTGAAAAGTTGAAAGCTTTCCCTCTAAGATCAGGAACAAGACAAGGTTGTCCACTCTCATCATTTGCATTCCACTGGAAGTCCTAACCAGAGCAATTAGAAATGAAAAGTAATAAAATGCATCCAAATGGGAAATGAAAAAGTGAAATTGTTGATATTTGCTCATGATGTGGTATATATAGAGAAAACCTAAAATTATACCAAAAAAAAAAAAACTATTCAAACTAATAAATTCAGTAAAGTTTCAGGATACAAAATCAACATACATCAATCAGTAGTATATTTATACACTAACACCAAACTATCTGAAAAAGCAATTAAGAAAACAATTCTATTTACAATTGCATAAAAAATACTTGAGTAAATTTAACCAAGGAGATAAAATATGTGTATACTGAAAATTATCAAACAAATGAAGATGACACAAATAAATGGAAAGATATCCTGTGTTTATGGATTTAAAGACTAAATATTGTTAAAATGTCTGGCTGGGCATGGTGGCTCACGCCTGTAATCTCAGCACTTTAGGAGGCCAAGGCAGGTGGATTGCCTGAGCTCAGGAGTTCGAGACCAGCCAGGGCAACACAGTGAAATCCCGTCTCTACTAAAATACAAAAAATTAGCCAGGCATGGTAGTGTGCACCTATAGTCCCAGCTACTTTGGAGTGAGGCAGGAGAATTGCTTGAACCTGGGAGGCAGAGGTTGCAGTGAGCTGAGATTGTGCCACTGCACTCTAGCCTGGGCCACACAGCGAGACTCTGTCAAGAAAACAACAACAAAAATTCCATACTATCCAAGGCAATGTACAAATTCAATCTAATCCCTACCAAAATTTCAATATCACTCTTCACAGACATAGAAAAAACAATCTGAAAATTCATATAGAGCCACAAAAGACCCTAACTAGCCCTAACAATCTTGAGCGAGAAGAACAAAACCAGGGGCATTATACTACCTGGTTTCAAAATACACTACAAAGCTATAGTAATTAGAACAGCATGAGAAATGTTTGAGGTGATAAATATGCTAATCACCACGATTTTATCTTAACATATTCCGCCAGAAAAATGTATACACCCTTGCAGATCATAGCATTTCTAATTCATGATCCCTAATCTGACATGGTCAAATCTTTGTCATGTTTTCTCAAACTCTTTATGCAAGCCTTATCTCTTACTTTGTTGAGAAAATCACACCATCAGGAGTGGTTTTTCTTAGGTTCACAGCACCTACTCTTAAATTATCTAGAGGCCCCATTCTTACCTCCTCTCTTCCAGGCCCATATCTCCATTCTAATAGAGTACTATGATTTCTGTCAGAGTTTCTGATCCCATTCCTCTGGGATCTTACACCGTTAGTCATAACTCTCTATTAGTGTCTTCCATTTTTTCTTTTTTGTGAACTTCTTTTCACCTGCTTACAAACATGATCAAAACTCTCTCATTAGTAAAAGAAAAAAAAATGCCCCATTGACTACATAACCTCTGCTGTTCATCTCCCAATATCTCCTCCCTTTTCATCCAGACTTTATGAAGGACATATTTGGCATTTTTTTTCCCTCATCCACAGGCTGTTCACATCCTCTCCAATTTGCCAAAGTTTCTGTTCTTCAGGAAATAGTCCATGTGAGTTTTGTATTGGGTACTAAAAAATATATATTCCAGGGTAAAATAAGAGTGAGAGCTCTGTGTGTGTGAAGTATTTAAAACCTATTTGGGTTTTAAATTGTACTAAAAGTCACAAAATTTAAAAACAAGTCTTCCTTAAGCATTTCTATTCAATTTACAAATCTTGTTACTCTGTTTAAAGTTCAGTATAATGAGAAATATCACCTTCACTCTTTTATTGATTACTGTATTAGCTACTTTTGGATTAACGTTTCTATATTGAACAGGATAATTTTCCTCAGTACTTTAATTATATTCCATTAAATATTTTAAACAGTTTTTCAAAAATTTGATTCTAATTTTTAAGCATTTCAAATACCTGACAGGACAAATTTACAATTCCTATAAACAAGATGTTTCCAAGGACACAGATAATGCTTGAAATACAATTATTTATATTCAGGAAATATAACAAATCAAAATACCTTATATAATCTGATAATATACAGAAACTTAGTCAAATTATTTTGGTCTTTTAGCATAAAATCAAACTCAAAATCCATGTACATTCAATTGGAATTATCAGGATAACTTCTGAAATTCTATGTATTTTATATATTGTATAAAGTTTTAAATAAGAAACACAGAGTTTTTCTTTAAATTTAACACAAAGATATTAATGCTATGTTTACTTTATTTCAACATTTCTATATTTAATTCAAAACCATCCCATGGGGGAAAGGCACCTACCTAGAGTGAGCATAAAATATATTTTCTAACTGGGACACATTTGAGAGAGAAAGGGGAAACAACAAAAATAATTAAAATGTGTTCATTGATCTACAATAGGTATAAACCAGGACTATCCAAGCCAAACCAGGCTGATGGTCACTCCTTCCTAATCCAAATATAGGGAATCATTTATAATTTGGATAAGCAAAACTTTGTGGGTCAAGTGTTTATGCTCACAATATGGCTTATATAGGTCAGAGATGTGAGTGAGACCACGCATAGGTCCTGAGAGTGATTTGCTTCCTCAGTGATTCCATCTGTGTTGTAGGTGGACCTCTGAGGTTTTTTATAACTGTTGCATCAACCAGGGACTTCAAGTTTCCATCTTCATAGTGATTTTGTGATTCTTTCTCACTTTCTTTATTGCCTGATTTGGGTAGATAGAAGTCACCACCACCATCATCCTGGTTTCCTTTTAACATTTCCAGGTCACACTCTAAAATCATTTTAGTGGCATCTCATTGGCTTTGGCATTTCCTTCATACTTTTTTCTAGCTGTGAAACAAATTTTTAGTTTTGCTCAGGATAAAGGTCACTAACAACTTCCTAATAATCAAATCTAATCAAATTTATTTTTTCTTAATATTAATGAACCACATGATTAATTATCTAAATGACTGTCTCCTGTGCTTCAATTTCCTTCATACCCGTCTTCCCCACTAACAACACACACCCACCCCTCACCTCTCTAATCCCTTAGCTCATCCCTTAAGACACTTTCTCCAGGAAGACTTCAAAAGGTTCCCAGCTCTGTGTGTTCACAATATCTAAACTTACCCTCATCACATTGTTTTATATTATTTGACTTCTCTTTCTGACTCCTCTCACCAGATCAGGTGATTCTTAAGGCATCAGAGAGTATACACATCATACATCTTTCTCTCTTATCAATAAGTTTAAGGACCAGCACATGGTGGTGTAGGGGAACCTTCCCACTGGAGAAAAGGCATACAAATTTATTTCACATAAACACATGGGAGACTTAAGAACGAAGACCCAAAGATCCAGGGGAAATTTTCCATTTTTATTATTAGGTTTGTTAACTCAAAATATCTGAGACGGATCTCGTCAATTTCGAAAGTTTATTTTGCCAAGGTTAAGGATGTGCCAGTGACACAGCCTCAGGTCCCTGATCAGCCTTCCACTGCATACACAATTTAGTGTGGTTCAGTGAATCTGCACTTTTACATTAAAAAATAGGGCAGAGGAAACAATCAGAAATGCATTTGTCTCAGGTGAGCCTCAGAGGGACGACTTTGAGTTCTTTCTGTCCTTCATCCAAAGAAATTCCCTTGGGCAAATTGTGAAGGAGGTATATAGCTCCTTATCTTTATAGCTATCTTATTTAGAAATAAATTGGGAAGCAGTTTTGTCTAACATAGTTTCCGGTTCGACTTTTCCCTTGGCTTAGTAATTTTTTCCCTTGGCTTAGTGACTTATTTTCCTTTCACAGGTTCAACAAAGTATGGACAGCCATGTAGAACTATGATTGGACAGCCGTGGTGTGGTGGATCATTCCTGTAATCCCAGCACTTTGGGAGGCTGAGGCAGGTGGATCACATTGTAGCAGGAGCAGCCATGGGAAACGGGTCTCTCAGACACCGAATACAGGAGGAAGGAGTTTATTCGGTGGGGAGCAAGGTGGCATAGTTGTCTTAACAGCCAAGCTCCCCTAACAAAAGAAGGTTCCTTCTTTATATAGGCTTATACTTTAGATGTTACACATGGAAGAATCTTAGGTTTATAGCTTAACATATGAAAAGGGTCTCGGTTTACAGTTTCAGGAATTACATATGAAAAGGGTTTCAGTTTACAGTCTTAGGAACTAATATGAAAAGGGCTTCAGTTTACAGTCTTAGGAATGAAAAAGGGAAGTTGATTTGAGATGCCTGGGTCTCCCTCTTAACATGAGGTTAGGAGTTCAAGACCAGCCTGACCAACATGGTGAAACCCCGTCTCTACTAAAAATACAAAAATTAGCTGGGCGTGGTAGTGGGCACCTGTAATCCCACCTACTTGAGAAGCTAAGGCAGCTTGAACCCAGGAGGCAGAGGTTGCAGTGAGCCGAGATCATGCCATTGCACTCCAGCCTGGGCAACAAACAGCCAAACTCTGTCAAAGAAAGAAAGAGAGAGAGAAAGAGAGAAAAAAAGAGAGAAAGAAAGATAGAGAAAGGAAGGGAGGGAGGGAGGGAGGGAGGGAGGAAGGAAGGAAGGAAGGAAGGAAGGAAGGAAGGAAGGAAGGAAGGAAGGAAGGAAAAAAGAAAAAAGAAATATGATTGGACCAAGAGGGCATGACCTACTGCTACCAGACTGAGTGGGAAAACCCAGCAAAGCTGTCTGTCTAGATTCTTCTTGGCCTCTCCGTGTAGCATTCCTTCCTTAGGGACGTGGGGCAGGTCTCTCTCTGGAATGGGGGTCTTAAAACCTACAGTCCAACATGATAGGTCAGATAATTTCTTCATGGCCATATTTGCATATCTTTTGCTTCTTATCTTTTACACAGAAAGGCAGAGTGAAGGTTAGAGAAATATGTTTAGGTTTTATGGCTGGCTTTAGGGAAAAGGTCTGCAGTTTCTTTTATCCACCTTGGGGAAGAGGGATTCTAGTTTCCATGGTAGCGTCAGAGGGAAAATGAGAGTGAAAGACAGGCAGGAGAAGGTCAGAGAAAAACTTTTGCTTTTGAGGCTGCTTCAGAGGCCTTCTTTTTTGGCATATTGTTTTCTGAATCTCAACAGTGGGAAAAATAATAATCAAGAGTTGAGACTTTGCAATTAGGATAGATTTAGGATTGGATCTCAATTACCTTAGTTGTATAAATTCCAGAAGCCTTCTTAAATACTCTGCGCCTCATGTTCCTCATGCAATGACAGTGATAATAATAACACCTACACTTGTCGTTTCTCTAACATCACATCCTACCTAGACTTTTAGTTTAAGGTTTAATCCCTGTAAAATTCATAAACCCCTGGGTGAGGTAACATTTTAAGCTGATTTTGGGAACTTAACAGGTTTGATAGGTTTGATTGACATTTTGATGGTCTATAGAGAGGGAAGTCCTAAAGATCCCAAACAGACAAGGAAGATTTGGGGAGAGGCAAATAAGCAGAAAAGATGAAGTTACAGCAATTCAACTTCTTTCTGTCTCCTCCTCTGTAAAATGGGAATTATAATAGAAACCACAATAATAGCTGTGAGAATTAAATGAAGAATATGTAGCTCTTAATAAATATTAGCTGTTTTGTTGTTGCTCTTGAAGATGCTCAGAAGACAAACATGACTTCATTCCCAATTTCATTTTAGGATTGTATGTACAGACAGCACATGGATTTGGCAGAGAAGAAAAGCAATAATCTTAGACTGATTTCCTACATTTTAATGTTTTTCACTGCATACAGGTATGCCTTAAGTTTTTAAAGTAGAATAAACAGCAAGTGTCACACAAGAGCTCATTATCTGGGTCTCTCATCATAGCTTAGATCCTGACATGCTAAGGAGAGATTATGTTGTATCCGTGATATTAAAATACATCTGGGTATCTAGAACTTTTCTATAGAAAGCACAGAAACTGAGAGTCATGTCTCTTTAGAGCAAGATTGAATACACCCTCTCACTGCGGGAGGTATAGGGTTTAGGGCTTTATCTTGTACTTTGCTTATCCTATAATAGAAATAATAATACCTACCTTATAAGATGTGAAGATCCTGAGATTCCAGGGTAGATGACCATTCTGTTATCCACATATGTTTTTAATGTACAGCATTATTCTAAAGAAAGTGAAAAACTGGTGAGATTTTACTTCCAAAAATCCTGATTATATGAAACTTAAGTCATCTTCAGTAGAGTTTCAGAAATGATAGGGCAGATACAATTTGAAGTGAATTTTGAAGAAAATATAAGGCAGTTTGCAATGAAGGCTATTTCTTGCTATTTCTAGAGTCAAATGGTCTTCCAATAGAAGAAATGAATGAAGAAAGCTAAGGAGTAAAACTTGATTCGATCACAACTAGAAACATTTGGGAAATTCCAACTATCTAGAGCATACCAACTTTAAAGCAGACTGTCAAAACTGACCCTGCTTATTTCATTTTAAAGCTTGAGGTTCTTTCCTCAACCCAAAACACAGTTGCCAAGTTATGCTTTAGAATTGGACTCTCCACTTTCATTAAAGGTCATTATAAGGAATTGCCACCTAAAATGTGATATAGTTTTTGAGAAAGCTGGTATATCTCTTGTAATTGCCTCTATAAAGTACCTGCAATAAATGCATTTTTAAAATTAGATTTCAGTAATATTTTCTTCACCTGTGACATACTACTTATTTTGTTTTACCGCTATGATAATTGAGAATGGAATATTTTTCTTTGTTTTTTGTTCTTATTTCCTTAAAATTTTAGAGTAATAGTCACTAATCAATAAATATAAGAAATTTAGAAAGATTCAGTTAATTAGGTTTTCTATGACAAAAAAACTACGTCTCTAGTTACTAAAATGTTAATGTTTATGTGGTATCATCATGGTCTGTACTGTATAGTTAGAGTAAAGAAACATAGCTGGTTTGTTTTTGTTTTTGTTTTTGATTTTGTTTTAGACAGAGTCTCCCTCTGTTGAGTGCAGTGGTGCGAACACGGCTCACTGCAACCTCTGCCTCCTGGGTTTAAGCAATTCTGCTGCCTCAGCCCCCTGAGAAGCTGGGATTACAGGCACGTGTCACTACACCTCGCTAATTTTTGTATTTTTAGTAGAGATGGGGTTTCACCATGTTGGTCAGGCTTGTCTCGAACTCCTGACCTCGTGATACTCCCGCCTCAGCCTCCCAAAGTGCTGAGATTACAGGTATGAGCCACTGCATCTGGCTAGCTGTATTTTTTAGATCAATATTTTGTTCAGTTATTTACAATCAAGAGTGTTAAGAGCACATGGATTGCAGACAAATCTCTTATACAATTACCCAACTCTATTCAATTTTTTTCAGAATGTTACCTTAGAACTAGCCCGATACCTATTTGTATATCTTTTGCTTCTTATCTTAATAAATACTGGCCACTATTTTCTTTTCAGCACATTTTTTTTCCTTCTTGGGCAGGGTAAAGAGAAATGGATTATTCTGACAATTCCCTGTGGAAAAGTGTCTCTGAACACAATTTTATTAAGGGCATTGAGTCTCTTTAGGGCTAATTTTTTTCTTCCCAATGACCACATTCTGCACAATGATGGTGTTGTAGATTTTGAAACTGAATTTACACCAGTTCAGGCATCTTTGGGTTCCTCGTGCTGGCATAGGCATGCCCAACTGAGAGAGATGCAATAATTTTAAAAATGTATTATTGTCATTATTACAATGAGCTTACTTATTGTTCCCACAGATTTTTTTTTTAAACCATGTTCTACTAAATCTAGAGTGGCTGCTTGCTAATAAGTTTAGCATTTTTCACTAAGCTTCCAATGTGGGACTGTAATCCAATGTCAAAAGTAGTGGCCAAAATGTCCCTACTCATCGTAGCTGTGATACAAGTGTATTGTAAAAAGATCTGATTCACATAGAATTGGGGATCTGTAAGTACACTTGCACATTATTTAGAATTTTTATTTTGGCCCAAATATCTACAAGGTAGGGGGGAGTTCTGTGAGTTTCTTAAGCCATGACAACTTGCCAGCTTTAATACCTCCAGGTGAGGATGGGTTACCAGCCAGCTTGGGCCCATTTTGTAGTACCCATCCAGCACAGACACACTGGTCAGGGGCAGAAATAAAACAATTCAGTGAGAAAGCTGATATGGTTGGCTGAGGTAATACATTCCATGCATTTGTGCGAATACTTCCTCTTGAATATTTGATGATTCTGGAATGGTTTGGAGAAGACTTCAAAAATAACATGTTTAATAAGAGGGAACTGTAGGACACTGAAGAACCATTGCTCAAGACCCAGTATACTCAGCTACTGGTGATACCCATTTCAGTACTTTGGTAGCTAGGACCTAGAAACTGGGAAGACATTTATGAGAGATTATCAAAAAGGAGGGATGCTGCTGAAACCTTTATATTGTTTCATAATCCGTGTTGTTGTAAGGTGACCTGGTTCTTTATAAATATCTTCTGAAAAGCAAGGGTACAGGTTAACAGAGGGGGATTTATAGGATAAGAACAGAAGGGCAGGGCAAAATCTATGTTCATAGATAGACCCTTGAGACTCTCCTTGTCTTGTTGACATAGTAATCAAAAAAGGAGACCACTGATTATTGAAAAATTTGTCTTCCTTTTATTTTAGGGCTTGTTAAGAAAAAACATGACCCAAAACTTGGAAATAAGGCAAAAATAGTACTGCCTACCTTTTCAAAGATACTGTACTAAAGAAAGCATTGTCCTACAAGCCTGCACAAGGGTCATCCAATGGCCTTTGGGTAGCAGGGGGTCATCTGATTCAGGCACTACCTTGAGCAGAAAACAATGGCCCACGATTTCAGCCAAACCCAGCTCTCCACCTGTTTTTGAACAACTTTGAACTGAGAATGCTTTTTTACAATCTTAAGTAGTTGGAAAAATATAAAAAGTAGAATATTTTGTCTCATGTGAAGTTTATATGAAATTCAAACTTTAGAAGAAATTCCTCTTCACAGGCATCACATTTTCAAGAGCAAATGTTTGAGCCCTTATCTGCAAGTTATGGCAGAAAATTTTGTCCAGAAGTCCAGCCTAGTCCTCCCCCAAGTTTCCAACTCCTATGCCTAGGTATATTTTATGCCTACGGATCTAGCTTAGTTACAGTGTCTTTCAGCAGAGACGCAGGGCTGCGTAGAAACTGGATTTGCTAGTTATATCAAGGCACTTAAGTTGGCTAGGATCCCCTACTTAGGTAGCGGCCATAAGGCCCATGGCATCCCTGTGCCCTCAATGGTTCACTTCTGAGTGGTGGGCTTCCTGCTCCTCAACCAAGCAATCAGCAGAAAGACCTCTAGAAAGCTACATTCTCTTCATCCACGAAGGACTCCCAGTCTCCTATTTCTCAAAGGAGCACCCGGATTCTACTTTTATTCCTCTTTTGCCATTTCATTTTATAAAGTAAAAGAAATAGACGGTTGTAACAGAAGAAAGAAAATTTTACATTGTGAGAAAATTTAGACCTAAAACATATAGTAATGAGAGGACAAAAGTCTACACTGTTTAAGTAAATAGGTTCTATAAGCAATTTCCAGGCTAACATCACACTGGTATTTTGAATTAAATTGTACTTGTGTTTTGTTTCCGTGTTTTGTTGCTGTAAGGAAAGAGGAAAGCATCTCCTTTCTTGGCCGTCCTCCTACCTCCAAGCTAATTTGCAGTATTTCTATATCTCAGAGTCCACCCTTAAGATCCTGGTCACCCATTATTTTGTCTCAGAGCGCTTAATCCATCCAAGAAGGTTAAATTGGATTATCCCAGTAGGAAAGGGATGGGGGCTTTGAGAATGAGGGATTATCCCTCTAAAGGGCTGGTGTGTGTGTGTGTGTGTGTGTGTGTGTGTGTGTGTGTGAAAGAGAAAGAGGTGTGTGTGTGTGTGAGAGAGAGAGAGAGAGAGAGATCATCCCTTTAATGGGCGTGTGTGTGTGTTCTGCTAGTGTTGAATGACTGAGACCCGAATCTGGATCCTGAATCCCAGTGTATTGGATGCAGCTGTGGTGTATAAAGGATTAAAGATGCCCTCTGCCGGGTAGAGCAGGAGTTGCGCAGGGTCTCAACTCCTTAAGAGCCGCCCCTCAAACTGAAAATTAGTAAATCGTAGTTCGTAAATCAGAAAGATGATCCAGCAGCCAGTTGTTCTGTGTATTTCCCTTTCGTCATCCGTGCGTCTTGGGTCAAGTCCATCCCAGCTCTGTCCTCTAGGAATGAAGGGAAATGCGCAAACCCCCGGTGGGTTCGCAGCCGAACGAAGGGCAAACCACGTCCCTGCCGCGGCCGCCGCCCCGCGTTAACTGCCCAAGAGAATCTCAGGGGCCCGTCGGTTCCCTCCTGGTGAGGATCCTCCCTCCCGCAAGAACCTCTGGAACGCCGCGGGGCCTGATTTTGCAGCCGAGGCCTCCGACGCCGCTACTATTGGGCCGAGCAGGGAGTGCTGCTTTTCCTTATAGGGTTTTTGTGAAAGTTAAGTGGGCCAATTAAAGTGCAAAACACACAGTCTGGCACAATACAGAGCTCCACAAATGGTCTCCATTACCATCATTATCCGTTAGTTGTAACTGCGGATGAAAAAAAAACGACAAAAATCTGGAGCACCGGAAAGGTCTGCAAAAGGGGCGGAACGCGGGAACTTGGATTTGGGGAAGGGGTGGCGGGGGAGATCCCACACAGCAGCCAATCCAGCTGTCCCGGGGAGGAAGAGGCGGAGCCAGGGCCCGCCCCGCGTCTCCGCAAGGCTGACTCCCGCGCTGTGAGGCGGGCACGGCGGCCGCTCTTTGCTCGCTTGGTTCCCTTAGCCCCGAGTGCTCGCCCACTGCAGCTTCCTTTCCCGTGCAGACATGGCTTCAGGCACCACCACCACCGTCGTGAAGGTGAGATGAGCCCTCCCAGCTGCAGCGGTCCGCCCTGCCCGCTGCCTTCTCGCCTCCCCCCCGGGGGACCGCGCCTCGGGGGAGCGTGCGCCCTGCCCTTGCGCCCCTGCAGTGGCCGGGAGGGACTGGGTCGCGGCACTCAGGACTCAGTTGCCGCGCGAGGAGAGGGTATGCTTGCAAACGACCCCCTCACACACACACCACCTTTTGGCTCATCTGCACCCACACCCCACAGGGGGTGGGCACCCCTTTTGAGAGAGGGGTCGTGGGTGTTGAGAAGCTGCGCCCATGCCGCCAGCATTCCCGAGCACCACTTTTCTCCCAAGAAAGGCACCCGGCTGGAGCCAGCAGGTGTCCCAGGTGCCTGGGCGCCTGCAGCTTCTGTGACCGTCTCTGAGTGCCTTGCGGGACTTCAGCTTCCGCTCTCTGCCTCCGCTCGCTGCCTGAGGCCCACGTGGGAGAACTGCGTACTTGCTCTTTTGCTTGCTTCCGGCTTCTTTTTCCTCTAAACGTGGGCTTTCTCCGTGCTGAACTTTTCCCCAGCAGCGTAATGCTGTAGGGATTCCAAGACTTTTTTTAAAACATCGAAAAGAAGTACAGGCGTCCCATTTTAGGGCTTCACCATTTGAAGGCCTCTGGCTTGAAACTGCTTTGTTTTGCAGCCTTGCAAGTTAGAGTTCAATTTCCTTGTACCCTAGGCCCTCCGAGGCCTTGATACAAGGGATCATTGTGTGGTAGGAGGCTTTGTGCAGAGGAGGGCACGAGTTCTCAGAGAAGCAACTGGTTTCCCTGGGGTTTTAATACTTCTCTCCTGCTTAGTGTCCGGAGAGAGAATTACAGCACATGAAGAAAAATTGATAAAACTTAAGAACTCTTTTAGGCAGTTTGTTACTGGCTAAGAACGCAGTTAACTTATTTGATTTTTAGAAATTTTTGGCCTATGGGATAGGAAGGTTGCAGTCTTCTTCGAAGCATCTCAGTTCCCTATGCTCGACTGCAGTTTTCCAGGGAGAAAGCAAATCTCTGCAGTCAATGTGTAATCAGCCAGATTAGTTTATTAAGCCCTTGAAGATTTAAATGAACCACTTAAAATGAGAGGAATGGTGAAGGGTGTTGCAGACAGACTTATGTATGAAACTTATTTTGTCATTTTGAAAGGAACCGTACATCCAGCAAATATATATAGAAGGCCTTGCCCCTGTCTTCATGGCATGGCAGAAATGGTTTTCATGAAACTTGTGTGAAGTATATTACTTCCCTTAGGTACCCATGTATAAACTGAGAACTTTACTGCAGAATTTGCCAGGAGGGCTAGAATTGTGTTGTCTGTATTGCAAATGGTTGAAGCTTATTAAGTGGTAGTGCTTAAAAGAGGGAAATGAGATTAATTTTGAATGATCTTTTCCCCAGCAATTATTAAGTTATTGTAATTAGGCCACAACTTTTCACCTTCTCCTTATAGGAATACACTTGAAGTGCCACTAAAAACAGAGAGATGTTGATTAATCTGGTTAGCATTCCCCCTGCCACACAGTTTCCTTTCAAATTAATGCAATGCATTTAAGTGCAGAATGGGCAATGTGATTCTCAGAGGCCTGATGTAAATATTGAATAATGTGTATTTTTGGTCTTGGCAAGCTTCTGGATATAAAATTAAGAGGTACATATGGTGCTAGGACTGCTTGTTGATTTTTCTTTTAGTTTAGAACAGATGACAGCTTTGCTGTTGAGATTCCATGATGCCAACACCATATTCCCCAGACTTCTAAGGCAACATTCTGTATTGAAAATGTGAGGTGCCAGTGTCCAGAGCAAAACAGGTTAATGAAAACCACGTCCTCTTCCCAAATTACAGAATGATGGAGCTGGAGTGTTCCTTCAAGACCGTCGTATAGCCACACAAACCCCTTTTGTGAGTGTAAAGTTAAGGCCCAGAAAGGTCAGCGAAGGGGTCCAGAATTACACAGCTGGACCTAGAGAATGACAGAATTGGGCCTAGATCCTGGCACTCCACCAACTAGATGTGAAGCATTTCTGAAATCTGAAGTGTGATCTCTCTGCCCTGTTTTCTTGTGACTGAATGCACAGTAAAAGATGAGCACTTTATAGAATGTCCATCTTAAAGAGGGAGGCAGAGTGCATGCATGAAGCAGGCCACCTCCTGGTCCTCACTGGATCCCACCCAAGTATTAGGTGTAGGAGGCACGTGTGTGTCTGAGCCCCACTGGTGTCACTGGCAGGTGGTGTGTGTGGTTTGATTCACTGCCATCATTTCATCTGGTCATTTATAAAACAACAGTTCAGTTGGAAGAGGAGGGGCTGCAGCTCAGCTCAAGGTGGTGAGGGGAAGAAAAAGCTGTAGAGACAAGAGACCCAGGTTCTTATGCCAGTACCATCACTTTCTCGTCAGCAAATAAACCCCTCAGCCTTAGGGTCCTCGGCTGTGAGGCTAGAGTTAGTAATAACTACTTTGAGAGGTTGCTGGATTTAAATACAGTAACATATAGCACACTCCGCCCAGTTCTAGGTACTCCTTTAATGTCAGCCCAAGTACTTTTCTTTCTAAAATAGAGAGATGAACAGGGGATGGATCTTTATTTTCCATTTAAGAGGTGCAGTTAGCTCATTCAAGTGAAAGATTCCACTAAGTTTTGGATTGGCAGTATAATATTTGGCATATCATTCAAATCTAGCCATCTACTGGTGAATCCAATTCAAAGATATTTATTGAATACCTGCCAGACACTGAGGATGTATCTTTGAATAAGCGAGGCCTCTGTTTTCTTCAAGTTTATATTGTAGTCAGGATGCAAAGCCAACTGGCATGAAAGCAAAACAGCAGTAAGAGTCAGTTGGGTAAGGGGTGTCAGAAAAGACTCCTAGGGAGGTAGATTTTAAGCTCTGCAGTAGTCTGCCTCCAAAATCTGTATGTTGAAACCTAATCACCAATGTGATTGTATTAGGAGATGGGCCTTTGGGGGTAATTAGGTTATAAAGGTAGAGCCCTCATGAATGGACTAAGTGCCCTTACAAAAGAGGCCCTAGAGAGCTGTCTTGTTCCTTCCGTTAAGTGAGAGGACACCATCTATGAGCCAAACATGGGCCTTCACCAGACGCAATCTGCTGTGACCTTGGACTTGCCAAGCCTCCAGACTGTGAGAAATTTCTGCTGTTTATAAGCCACCCAGTCCTAAGATATTTTGTTATAGCAGCTTGAATGGACTTAAACAAGCTGATAGTGTAAATAAGGATAAAGATCCAAGTGAAGACATGAGGATAGAGATGGGGGTCAGGACAGTGAAAACCAAGGATTCACAAAAGTGAGCCCAATATGGTAGGAATGGAAATCGCAGATGCACAGTGAGAATTGGGTGGATGCAGCTCATAAGGCCATTCGTGTAGACCATGATCAAGAAATTTGATTTTATTTTAAATGTTTTGGAAGCTGTTGAAGGGTTAACAGCAGGAGGTAGCATTTGATTTACCTTTTTAAATGATTACCCTGGCTGCCCTGTACAGAATAGCCTGTGGGGGACGTGGGGAGGGAGAACTAAGAGATCAGGCCAGAAGTCTTGATGCTGGTGCTAAAGTCTAGGGTGGGAGCCATGGAGGTGGTAAGGAATAATCAGATTGGAGATAGAATTTGCAGGCAGAGCAGAGAGATGGGTAAGATGTGGGGAATGCAGGGAGAACAGGATAATTTCTGGTTTTGACCTGGAGAACCAAAAAGATAGTGGTACTGGTGGATCATTTCAGAGTAGGAGGTAAAGGACCACAGGTGAGTCCTTGGAGCCAAGGAAGGTGGGTGTAGGATTCCTTCCTCCCAGGTAATACTGCTGGTTAGGGGGCCAGAGGCTGAGATGCTGAGGAGCCTCTTTGCTGTAGGAGCAGAGTGGGTGGCAGGTTGAGGGAGGGAGGGAAGGAGCCACCTGGAGTGAGAGTAATTGAAACAGTCTTTTTTTGTGGCTCACTCCAGTGAGAGGTGGTCCAGGCAGAAAGCGAGGAGACTACCTGGTGGGTAGCCATGGAGAGAGGCAGCAGGAGCCAGAGGCCATGGGATTAACACCGCCCCTGTCTGAGAGGACCTCAGGGAGACATTGTCCTCCAGGATTAGCCAAGGGCAGGTGGTATTCCTGACTATACAGAGGGCCAAGCCAGTCTTTGGCACCCAGATAGAGGACATTCTGGAGGGCTCCTGCAGTGTACCATGGCTTCCCTGAGCAGCTTCCCAGCTTTCACTCCAGGAGATTAATAATAAAACTTGGCCGGGTGTGGTGGTTCATGGCTGTAATCCTAGCACTTTGGAGGGCTGAGGTTGGTAGATCACTTGAACTCAGGAGTTCGAGAGCAGTCTGGGCAGCACGGTGAAACCCAATCTCTGGAAAAAAAAAAAATTAGCCAGGCATGGTGATGTGCACTTGTAGTCCCAGCTCCTTGGGGGCGGAGGCAGGAGAATCACTTAATCCCAGGAGGTTGAGGCTGCAGTGAGTGGAGATTTCACCATTGCAGTCCAGCTTAGGTGACAACATGAGACCCTGTTTCAAAAAAGAAACCACATACAACGTATTCTCTTACCATTCTGGAGTCTACAAATCCAAAATGAGTCATAAAAGTCTAAAATTAGCATGTCTGTAGGGCTGGTTCCTCTTGGAAAATCCATTTCTTTGCCTTTTTCAGTTTTCTCAACCTATAGAACCATGAGCTAAGTAAACCTCTTTTCTTTATAAATTACCCTGTCCCAGGTATTCTGTTATAGCAGCAGAAAAACAGACTAAGAAAGCTGTTATGCTTTAAGAGATTGGGACACAGACACATACCTGGAGAACGCTGCCATCCACAGGCCAAGGAGATTGACCTTGGAAGAAATCAGTCCCAGTCTCGCCTTGATGCTGGACTTCTAGCCTCCAGAACTGTGAGGAGATAAGTTTCTGCTGCTTATGAGGAAAATCCATTTCCTTGCCTTTGTCAGCTTCTGGAGGCACCAGCACTTCTTGGCCCATGGCCCCACATCGTGTCCCCTTTTCTCTCCCTCTGCTTCTATTGTTATATCACTTTTGTCCGCATTTGACCTTCTTGCCTCCTTGTGAGTTCATTTAGGTCTCACCCAGATAAACTGGGATAATCTCCCCATCTCAAGACCCTGGATTTAATCATATTTGAGGTAATATTCCCTGGTTCTGGGAATTAGGATGTAGCTAGCACATCTTTGGCATACGGGCATTATTCAGCTTACCACACTCAGCCTACATTTTAGAAATTTGTGGTCTAGGCCCTAGAGCAGGTGGCTCAGTTCTAAGTGTACTTTAGAATCACCTGAGGAGCTTCAAAAACAAACTATGCCTTGCCCAACTAACCAGAATCTCTGGGACTTGGGCTTTGGTATTGCAAGCTGAAGAAGGGGAATGTCCTAGTATCCAGCAGCTGGCTCAGGAGAGTGAGTGGGTCCTGCTGCTGTTCCACAAGCATAGGGAAGCTCTAAGAAACACAGTACGCATTAGGGAAAACCCTCCTCTAAAAATACCTGGGCATTTCAGCAGATGAAGTGTGTCTTCAGGTGTGTCTGCCTTTTAGGACAGGGGGAGTTTGGTCAAATAAGAAACATAAATGTTCTGAGCCCGTGGGTCACCCAGGCTTCTCTTACTAAAATGTAGAGTCACTGTATTAGTTCGCTAGGACTGCTATAACAAAGCAATACAGGCTGGGGTCTTAGGCGACAGAAACGTTATGTCCTCACCGTTCTGGAGATTAGAAGTCCAAGATCCAGGTGAGATTGAGGTGGATTTCTTGTAAGGCCAGTCTCCTTGGCTTGTAGATGGCAATGTTCTCCATTTCTCTTCACATGGTCTTCCCTCTGTATGTGTTTATATCCCAATTTCTTACAAAGACAACAGTTTTCTTAGTCTGTTTTCTGTTGCTATAACAAAATACCTGAGACAGGGTAATTTATTAAGAAAAGAGGTTTATTTAAAAGAAATGAAAGGGGAACCAGGGAGATACGAAAAGGAAACATAAAAAAGAGAGAGACAAACCTTGCTTTACAACAACCCACTCTTACTGGAATTAATCCAACCCATTGAAAGCAAGAACACCCTCTCCTGGGACTGCATTAATCCCTTATTGTGGGGGTAGATCATTACCACAGCTCATGGCTCAAACTCCTCTTAAAGGTACTACCTTCCAGCATCACTACCTTTGGGGTCCAAGCCTCAACATGAGTTTCGAAGGTGAACACATTCAAACCATAGCATGAGCTATAGTGTATTAGGACCCATCCCAATGACCTCATTTGATCTTAATTACCTCTTTAAAAACTGTCTGCAAATACAGTCACATTCTGAGGTACTGAGAGTTGGAACTTCGACATATGAACTTAGGGGAGACAGAGTTCCACCCATAACCATTACCTACAAAGGTGGGTTACAGACTGGGGTGTCTTGACAGACATGGAGCCCCGAGCTATCCCTGTGGACCGTATTGCAGCTTTTTAACAGTCTTCCCAGCCTGAGACAGTTGACTGCTGTCTCCCATTCAGCTAGGCTTCCGGGATTTTGCAAAGCCCTTACAGGCCTCAAAGCCACATCAGCCCAATAATGAGGGCTTCTGTCTGCTGTGCTTGCCAAAATTGTTATGGCAACCTGAGCTAAAAGACTGCAATGCTCAGATCGGGCTGTGCCAGCTCCAACTCTGGCTCGCATACCTCATCATGAACTTGCGGCATTCAGAGGCAGTCTGTCTCCCTGGCATGAGCTGGTCTCCACTGCTTGCAGTCATGGTGTTTTCAGAATGCCATTATAGAGTGCTGGGTTCCTTACAGCAGTATGCCTAGACCTCAAAGTGATGATGAGTGGTTTCTGAGACTAAGAAGGGTTAGTAAAATCTCTTGCAGCCAGGTACTAGTGGAAATAGAGTTGGGGCTAGTATGCACCCTTTCTGCATTGCTAGAAGTAACCATTCTGACCAGGTGAGCTGGTATTTGGATAAATGATTTCACAGTCTCAGAGAAGTCAGATCCTTGGATTGATTTGCTCTTGAACAAAAATTTTTTTTTCACTATGAAAATGCTTTCATTGGGGTGTCTTTAGAATATGTGACGTCAAGACACAAAACAGCAAGTGCACATGCAGTGAGACATGGCTGTCATAGAACAGATTGTGCACGAATAAAGAGCTCACACCACTTCCACCCTTTACACAGTAACAGAAGGCTCTAGGCCACCTCCTCCTTGGCTCACTCCTCAAACTCTTTCTTCTTCTCAGCCGTGGCCTCCTGGTACTGCTGGTACTCAGATACCAGGTCGTTCATGTTGCTCTCAGCCTCAGTGAATGCCATCTCATCCATGCCCTCGCCCATGTACCAGTACAGGAAAGCTTTGCACCAGAACACGCCTGTGAACTGCTCTGAGATGCACTCGATCAATCCTACATAGCTGTGTAATTGCCAGTGAAGGGGGCAGACATCTTTAGCCCTCAGGGTGGGAAGTCACAGACAGCTGTTTTTACATTGTGGAGGATCCAACCCACAATGTAAAACAACTGTCTGTGACTTTCCACACTGAGGAAATAGCTGCTGTTCATGTTTTGGGCATTAAGCATTTGCCCATCCACCTCCTTCATGGACATGTGGCCCCTGAACATGGCAGCTGCCGTTAGGTAGCAGCCACGGCAGAGGTTGCAGGCAGCCATCATGTTCTTGGTGTCAAACGTCTGCTGGGTAGGCTCAGGTACCATCAGGGTCCAGTACTGCTGGCTGTCCTGGCTGGTCAACAGGGCGAAGCCAGACATGAAGTGCAGGTGGGGGAATGGGGCCATGTTCACAGCCAGCTTCCACAAGTCGGCATTGAGTTGGCCAGGGAAGCGCAGGCAGATGGTGACCCCACTCATGGTTGCAGACACCACGTAGTTCGGGTCACTGTAAGTAGGCGTGGGCAGCTTTAGGTTTCTGAAGCAGATGTCATAGCTTTATTATTACTGCAGAAGTTCTAGTTTTGAGAAGTTTGGTTTGGTGGTTAGCCAGTGGAAAAGTGTGGCATGAACCACTAGCTTTTAAAATCTGTCAAGGACCTTGATTGACTCCTTATTTCAGAATTCTGTCTTGTGTAATAAAGAAGTCCTGGCTGGGCAGAAATTCCATCTCAGGTCGTGAACACATTTCCTACACAGTCTAGAGTTAACTGGAATGAGGACTGATGCTTCTGGGCTAGGAGGGCTGGCAAGATCTTGTTGTTGTTTCCTAAGGATGGGTGAGATCATTGAGAGTCTTCCTCCCCTCTGAGATGATTCACTTATATACCCAGAGTCACTGTTTCTGTGCTTGTTCTGTGACCTTGGTCATGAACTTGACCTCTCTGACCATGTTGTCTCATAACATGGAGACAAAAAACTTTTCCAGTAGGGTGTGATGTTATGAAGGACTCCGGGGTATATTGGGAGATGGCACATCATAGTGGTTAGGTCTGAAAGACTTAGATTTCTATCCCAGGTTTGCTCCTTATGATTTGCCTTTGGGTGAGATTTTTCATTTTTGTGCTTCTCTTTCCTCATTTGTAAAACGGGTAACATTCTGTAGGGCCTATTTTATGGTCGTGATGATGAAGTAAGGTAAGGCTGCTGAAGCACTTAGCACAGTGCCTGTAACGTGTCGATGCTCAGACACAGTTACTTTGTTACTAAGGCAGGTACTGACTTGACTCAAACTTGGAGACTCAAGGGAGTATGATAAAATTGGGTCATCAGTGCTTAGATACTTCATCCCAGTTGTACTTTGCTGTGAGTCCAGCAGGTGGCGACATTGGCCACATCTTGGCCCTTCTGGCCTCCATCTTAGAGGTCCAGTTCCCTGGGATGGCGGGACTCTGTTGCTACAGTTGTCCCCGTATCCCTTGCACAGTGTGGGTTTCCGTAAACAACTGGAGCTAGTCAAGTGACTGGATAGACTTGCCTGCAGATTATTCCAGAAGAGTAGCCACTCTTGCTTACATGTCCAGGGCTACTACATGTTCTTTGCTGAGGGCTGAGTTGCCAGCTACCTAGTGTGGTCATTATGCAGCCAAATGGTGCAGACTGAAGCTTGGGGCTGCTGAGAGTGAGCTCAGGGGCTCTGAATTTCAGTGGGAAACCTGTTTAGCATTTCTCAACAACTGCTACAATGCTGGGAAAGTTCACCTAAACTGAGAGGGTGGCTCCAAACAAAACCCAGCTTGATTTGTGTATTTGAGCCTGAGCATCCAGTGTTGAATCCAGAATCTGAGATGGCATGGCTCAGGGAACACCCAGAAAGAGCCAAGTCAAAATGGTGATAAGTTAAAAAGCTAGTACCTGAATCCCCAGAGAGTCGGCTGAGAGTAATTTCAGCGTTAGCAGTTCATATCTGGTGTCCCAGGTGAGGACATAGGCTTGATGGTTTCTTAGCCTTCTCGTAACCTGTGGTGCTTCAGAGGTCCATGGAGTGAAGGATAAGGTGGAGAAGCCAGGCTCAGGAAGGATTGAGATTTCCTAAAACTGCATGAATTTTTTATCTTTTCTATTGAACTGGAATTATTTAAATGTATTGACTTAAGTGAACACTTATATTGATTTGAATACTATAATACTGGTTACCCTTTAACAATAATGTTAAGTTCGGTGACAAAAAGTATGTTAACCTGCTGTGGTTTTAATAATTACCTCCACAAGATGGCGCCAAACCTGGCTTTGCCGCTTAAGGAATTTGTGGCAGACAGTCCCAAATTACGTAATCATGTCATGGATAACAGGCAGAGGTCTTCAGTAAAAACCTCACTAAATTGTGCTTATTTTCTTGTTTGTTTGTTTTCAGGAAACTGAGCCGGAAAGGCAACCATTTTTTTATGTGTTGATAGGACTCAACTTGTGTAACCTGACCTGAAAATTATTTAATTCAGATGTTCACTGAATTCTTAACTCTGGAATTTTTTCTTGAAGCCTACTTTATTTAGTTACTCAAGTGACAGTGGATTTAAAGCTTTTCATTGAAGAATAACAATGCTCAGGTGACTTTGCATTAATTAGGTTTCTAGTAGAGTGTCATGTCTTTAGCTTTGCACTATTTATTTTCTCCTTTAGGAAGTACCAGCCCAAGGAAATTACCCTAATGATTTGTTACTTAACTTTTAGTTTTAACAGTTTAGTTAATATTTATTTTTGTAATTGTTGTTGTTTCTATTTTTTAATCATCAAATTAGATCAACTCTCAGAGGGTAATGCTAGGTTTCTTTAACTCAAAGATTTTCAAGATAATCTCTGAAAAATGCAACACAATGCATGAACTTAAAAAAAACTTATAACTACCTTTTGAACTACTTATTTTTATTTACATAAATATATTTACTGAGTAATATGTGGGCATGCTATATATGTAATTACAGTATATAAATATGAATTTGCATACATATATGATTGATTTCATAAATATATATTAGGATAACTTTTCATGCTATTTCAGTCTCCACTGTCTGCATTCTCTCCTAGTTTTGTGATTCTAATGGCGTAGGAAAGATAACCTCTCATTTCTTTATCAAACAGAATGGTGAGGAGAAATCATTACCAAATGTTCAGCAGTCTTCTGAACATTCTTTACTCCATAGTCCATTTGGCAGAGAAATAAAATTGATCAAAAAGTACTTCCCACTACCATATTTGACTACTTTTAGGTTTGATTTTCTAATCCGAGTTGGTTAAAGTACCTCTCTGTGCTGACTTGTAATTCAGTCAGAAGTAAATGTGATATAGTCCAAAAAGGTGGCCTTTTGGCTCTTTTTAGAATATAGATGGCCTTCAAATATTTGTTGATTTTTATAGAAGACTTTCAAATATTTGTTGTTCAGTAATTTTCAGATTTTAAAAATATAACTGGGGCTTGGCAGGAATGGAGAAGAGCATACAAATAAATGAGCTTTCTTAAAATTTTATTTTTAATAAAAAATTACCAAATACAATAATCTTCTGTTTTTCTCTCTTAGATTGGAATAATTGGTGGAACAGGCCTGGATGATCCAGAAATTTTAGAAGGAAGAACTGAAAAATATGTGGATACTCCATTTGGCAAGGTTAATATCCAACTAGAGGAGATATGTTAGCCTTTTCCTTTCTCCTTGCTGGCTTGATTTTTAAATTAAAAAAATATTGCTTCTGTTTTGGCGGCTCAGGGTTGTCCGCTCCCAGCAGAGAGGGTCAGAAGTTCTGCCGTTAGGTTCCTTCAGCTGGGAAGGTGTCTGACGGATGCCCCAGACTTTGATGTTTTGAGAAGATGGGTACCGAATATGTAAATCACTTCTCAAAATCTGTTGCTAGAAGTCTGACGCTCATTTCAGACACAGCGACTGTACTTTTCAAATCTGCATTCAAATCACCTTCTAATTTGGGGCCAATAGGTCACACCACACTAGTTAGAGGACAGGTTGATGACTAATAGGATGAATTATTATAACCAAGTGGTATTTTCTGAGTGGGGAGAATTGTCCTGGGGAATGAGAACATACCTGATGTTAGTTGAATACATAACTGAGCTAAAAATAAAACACTCTTCCTTTTGTAGGAGAGGTTGCTTGTTCTCCAAGCCCACGTCACTCAGCCCAGGCCAGGGTGAGGGTGTCTGCATTCTCCTAATTCTGTATTGCTACATCCAGTGGTCCTTCTATAAGATCTCTGTATCTGGCTGTCCCAATCAGACCCTCCTTTTCAGCTAAATTCTTACATTGACCTTGTGCCCTCGCAGTCCTGCTGTCATCTTGGTTCATTATCTTAAACCCCTTGGTTGTAAAGGTCTTTCTAGCCTTCCTTACCTCAAGTCATTCCGTAACCATCTTAGACCTGGTTAACACAAGCAGACATTTCCAGTGCTGAGTTCTTAATGTCATGACAGTGGCTTCTTACCTGTTCTGCCTTTCACCCTCACACCTGTTCTTGAACCTGCCCAGTAACTTTGACATACCTAAATTTGACCAGTCTACCATCAAAGTCCCCTGGGGTACTCGTTACAAGTAGATCTGACTAAATGGTACCTAGACAGACACCTACGGTAACCTTCTGTGAATCTGTGCGTGCAGAGGGATCAGTAAGTAATTGATTAAATGCTTATACTGATAATCAGATCTTGCCTCTTCTGTAAGTTGTATCCTCAGACTCTTCAGATTCCGTGAGTCCTATTGTGGTTGAACAATTTTAATTTACGTACCTGTTTTTAAATCACTGAGTTAATTATCATTTTCCATTGCCTGCAGCCATCTGATGCCTTAATTTTGGGGAAGATAAAAAATGTTGATTGCGTCCTCCTTGCAAGGTATGGTTATTTTAGGCTTTTTGGATGTTGCTACTAAAAGATAATTTAAATTTAACTTAAATTCTGGAAAGAGTAAAGATGCAAGTATGAATTTTTATATGTTGGCAGAATCAGAACATCTTAGCAACCTTTATTTACAGTATATTATTTTGGGTGGAGTTATATTGACTTAGGAGATCCAAGATCTCATGTCCTTGCCCCTTAGACTGGGATAGTAGATGAGACGACTAAAATCAAAGCTCTAACTGCAAGGAGAAATGTTTTGTTCATTTTTCCCCTTTCTTATCATGATAAAGAAAAACAATGCATCATTAATGACCTCTTGATAGAAGTTATATGTCTGTGGGAAGTGGGCTTAGGGCTCCTGAAGTGGGTTACTTGTGTCTACGTTGTTTTTTCCTTAAGGAGGCTGGTGCTGGAGTCAAAGTCATTTTTATCCCATGGTTAGAAATTATTCAAGATATATGTACGAGTTCTCTACTGTTATATAACAAATTACCACAAATTTAGCAGCTTAAAAGAGCTCACGTCGTCTCCCAGTTCCTGTTGGTCAAGAGTCTGGCACAGCTTAGCAGGTCATCTGCTCAGGGTTGCACAAGGCCCTGCAAGGCGTGTTCGAGGACTGGGTCTCCATCTGCAGCCTGAGGTCCTTGTTTAAGCTCACGTGGTTATAGGAGAATTCAGTCCCTAGAAGTTGCAGGGCGGAGGCCTTTGGCTTCTAGAGGTGGTTCACATTCCCTGCCATGTGGCCTGCTCCACAGGCTGTGCACTGGACAGCAGCTTGCTTCTTGCCGTTAGGATATGGTGGAGGTGCTAGAAGTCACCTCCATGGTTAGGCTGTACCTTGCAAGCATGCAGGAGGCCAGCAGGAGAATCTCTCGTGCATGCTTGCAAGGTAGAGCCTAATCATGGGAGTGACTTATAGCATGTTCGCCATTTTCTAATGGCTGGATGCAAGTCCCAGGTTCACCAGTGCTTTATACAGCACATGACAGTGGGGACCACACTACGGTCTATCTGCCACTCTACATTTTTGAGACAGAAGTGGCTTCTCAGAATCCAGTGAACCTAAATGTTAGTTTTAGTTGGTCACTGGAGTGGGTTCTAGGAGACCCCCTGTGTTAGTCTGTGGTTATTGCTAGAGAATCACTTTTTTTCTAGACTCTAGGAGAAAACAGATGGTGGTGTGCTCATCACAGGTTGATGTTTTTTTCTCTCCTTCCTTAGGCATGGGAGGCAGCACACCATCATGCCTTCAAAGGTCAACTACCAGGCAAACATCTGGGCTTTGAAGGAAGAGGGCTGTACACATGTCCTAGTGACCACAGCTTGTGGCTCCTTGAGGGAGGAGATTCAGCCCGGCGATATTGTCATTATTGATCAGTTCATTGACAGGTAAGCAGTCATACGAAATGCTTTAGGCTGTTGTAGCTGGTCATTTCCAGCTCAAATGGATACTGTGTGGGAACTGGCAGGGAAACTGGGAGGGCAGGGCCACAGACTTGCTCGCTGTTTTTGTTTGTTTGTTTGTTTGAGATGGAGTCTCTGTTGCCCAGGCTGGAATGCAGTGGCATGATCTTGGCTCACTGCAACCTCCACCTCCTGGGTTCAAGCAACTCTTCTGTCTCAGCCTCCTGAGTAGCTGGGGATATAGGCACACGCCACAAAGCCCAGCGAATTTTTGTATTTTTAGTAGAGACAACGGTTTCACCATATTGGTCAGGCTGGTCTCTCACTCCTGACCTCAGGAGATCCACCCACTTTGGCCTCCCAAAGTGCAAAGTGCTGGGATTACAGGTGTGAGCCACCATGCCCTGCCTGCTTTAAGCTCTTCATCATGTTTTTTGTTTTTTAATTTTAATTGACAAATGATAAATGTATATATGAGGTACATCATTATATTTTGATATGTGTATACATTGTACAATGATTGGCAAAGCTAATTAACATAACCCCACATATCGTCTTTGGAGAACCTTTGATTTTTACTTTAGCAATTTTGAAATACATAATAGGTGGCATTAGCTATAATCACCATGTAGTATAATCTCAAAAACTTACTCCTCCTAACTGAAATTTTGTCTTTTGATCAACATCTCCCTGAACTCTAGCCCCTGGTAACCTTTCTACTCTTTACTTGTATGTATTGGACTTATTTAGATTCCACGTGTGGGTGAGATCATGCAGTATTTGTCTTTCTGTGGCTGGCTTATTTCACTTAACATACTATCCTCTAGGTTCACCCATGTTGTGGCAATTGACAGAATTGCCTTCTCTTTTAAGGCTAAATGGTATTCTGTTGTGTATATATACCACATTTTCTTTTTCCTTTCTTCTGTTGATGGACATTTATGTTGCTTCCATATCTTGGCTATTGTGAATAATGCTGCAGGGAGCATAGAAGTGCTGGTATCTTTCTTGACATAAAATTTCATTTCCTGGCTGGGCGCGGTGGCTCACGCCTGTAATCCCAGAACTTTGGGAGGCCGAGGCAGGCGGATCATGAGGTCAAGAGATCGAGACCATCCTGGCCAACACGGTGAAACCCCGTTTCTACTAAAAATAGAAAAAAATTAGCCAGGCGTGGTAGCACGCGCCTGTGGTCCCAGCTACTCGGGAGGCTGAGGCAGAAGAATCGCTTGAACCCAGGAGGCAGAGGTTGCAGTGAGCCGGGATTGCACCACTGCACTCCAGCCTGGTGACAGAGCAAGATTCCATCTGAAAAAAAAAATTCATTTCCTTATACACCCTGAGATGGGCTTGTTGGATCATGTGGTAGTTGATACTTTTAGTTTTTTGAGGAATTTTAGTAATGGCTATATTAATTTATATTCCTATCAACAGTATACAAAGTTTCTGTTGTTTTCACATCCTCATCAACACTTGTTATGTTTTATCACTTTGATAATAGTCATTGTGGCCTGCCACAGTGGTCCCTGCCTGTAATCCTAGCACTACGAGAGGTTGAAGCAAGAGGATTGCTTGAGCCCAGGAGATTGAGACCTGCTTGGGCAACATAGCAGGACCTTGCCTCTATAAAAAAAAAAATTAGCCAGGTATGTTGGTATATACCTGTAGTCCCAGCTACTTAGGAGACTGAGGTTGGAGGATCACTTGAGCATGGGAGGTCAAGGCTGGAGACTCATGAATGCACCACTGCACGCCAGCCTGGGTGACAGAGCAAAAAGGCCATTCAAACAGGTGTGAGGTGATAACCTTAGTTTGGTTTTCATTTGCGTTTTCCTGATGATTAGCGATGTTGAACATTCTTCATACAGCTGTTGTTCATTTGTATGTCCTCTTTTAAGAAATGTCTATTCAAGTCCTTTGCCTGTTTTTTAATCGGGTTGTGTTTTCAGAACCTCTTTCAGTTAGGTTCCTTAAGTATTTTGGATATTAACCGCTTATTGGAGATATGGTTTGTGAACATTTTTTCCAGTCTGTAGACTGTCTCTTTATATGATGGGAGTTTTTAAGCATACACACAAAAGAATAATAATAATCATGGATTCTTTAAGTTCCTAATTCTAGCTTTAAAAGAACTTTAAAAAAAAAAAGAGCCTAAATTAATATTTTCTTACTGTTAGATATCTAGGACGTTCTCTCCACTCTATTGTCTCATGAACTTTTTTTAAATAGTTGATTTATTCAAATAAGGGTCCATTCATTACACATGTGAGTTTAATAAGCCTTCTAGTCTGGAGGATTCCACCTTCTTTTTTACTATTCCTTTTTGTCTTTTAGTGCTCATCCACATTCTGGATTTTACTAATAGTATCCTTAAGTGTCATTTAGTGACTTCTCGTGTCCCCTGTGTTTGCTGTACACTGCATTTAGCTCTGGTGGCCTGATCATAACCAGGTTTGAATTCTTGGCAAGGATCTTTCTTTCTGCATCCTGTCAGGAGGCATGTGATGTGTGCAGTTGTCTCTTCATAATACGATCAATCAGGTGCCAGAGGTGCTAGGGTTTTTTTGCTTTTTTTTAAATTGCACAAGTAATATATATTGTTCCTTTATGCCACCCCCCACCAGAAAAAAAAACAACAATCATAGACCACCGAGTTCTTGGACCTTTTTTGGATTTAGAAGTAGTTGAATTCACAAGGGAAAGTGGTGGTCTCTAGGTCAGGGGTCCCCAAGCCCTGTGGCTTGTTAGGAACCGGGCTGCATGGCAGAAGGTGAGCCACAGGGAAGAGTGAGCGTGACTGTCTGAGCTCCCCATCCTGTCAGATCAGCAGCAGCATTAGATTCTCATAGGATCAGGAACCCTATTGTGAACTTCGTGTGCAAGGGATCTAGGTTGTGCACTCCTTATGAAAATCTAATGCCTGATGCCCTGAGGTGGAAGAGTTTTATCCTGAAACCATCTCCCTGTCCCTCTCCGGAAAAATTGTCTTCTGTAAAATCGGTCCCTGGTGCTAAAAAGGTTGCGGGCTACTATACTAGGGCCACCCCTTCCCCCATTCCTGGTAGAAATACTTGCATCTCAGAATGCTCTGGATGAAGACAGAGCCCCCAGGGCTGGATGGAGATGGGGGTGTAGTGCAGAGTTAAATCATCTGGGGCTCCTTCCAGGATCCCCCATGCAGTCACCCTGCCTACCACCTCAGTCCATGCTGCTCCTCCCATCAGTTCTCTCTGAGCTTTCTGCATTCACAGCCTTTTCCCAGAGCTTTTGCTATGGGAGAGAGAGTTGTCCAGTCCAGGCCACTGTGTCTTCTTGCCTTTCAGAGATTTATTATAATTTCCAGTCCATCAGAAGCATTCTTGGTTGTTTCCTGATGGAATGAAACATATGAAATTGCCCATTCTGTAGGTCAGAAATGGTTGAATACCAGCAGTTTCATGTGGTTCAACCTAATAAATAATAGAGTTAGACTAAAATGGTTACATGTCTCTCACCATGCGTTATGTTTTTTTATTTATTTGTACCTGATACTATATATTTATGACCTGTTTCCCTCTAGAATATAAGCCATCTGAGGTCAAAGGCCCTATCTGTCCTGTTTGTACCATATCACCAACACCCACAACAGTTTCTGGCCCATCTTTGCTCTGTCAGTATTTTTTGAGGGATTGAACATAGTTATTTGAATAGGGGTCAGACTGGAGTCTGTGTTTTGGAGACATCTTGATCAAAATCTCAGTAGCCGTCAACATCCATGTGTTTGGAGGTAACAGCTTAAGAAAATGATTATAATATGATTGCTAAATAGAGCAGAATACAAAACCCCATATTCAGGGTGATCCAGATTTATAAAGTATTATAGATGATACTGTAAAGTCTGAGTTGGGCACTGAGCCTTTGGTTAGTTTGTTACTTAAATGGTATAACTATACACTGTTGCATTTCCCAGATCTTGTACTCACATGTCTTAAATGTAGATGTTTCACATACTGGCTCCTTCAAGAAAACAGGTCAGAAGATGGAGACTAGAAAGAGAACAGGTATTTCCATCAGATCTGGTTTCATTCTATCATAGCACATCTTAGCCAGGTAACCTTAAGATCTAGTATTTGTCTGTTTATGAGCCATATGGATAACCTGCCATCTTAATGTTTCCTTGGAAGTTCAAAGTCTCTAACAAGTGCCTTTTGTGGGATTTTGTGTTAGTTAACCTGCTCAATAACTGAGTGTCATTATTGAGAGTGTGGGCATACTGGCTGGAGGGTGCACTAGTTGACACTACTTTACAACAACAGGAGAAAAGAACCCGTTAAAAGAAGGATCCTTGGTGACCTAGCTAAGGATCCTTCTTTTAACAGGTTCTTTTCTCCTGTAATCCCAACACTTTAGGGGGCTGAGGCAGGCAGATCACCTGAGATCAGGAGCTCAAGACCAGCCTGGCCAACATGGTGAAACTCCATCTCTACTAAAAATACAAAAACATTAGCTGGGCGTGGTGGCAGGCACCTGTAATCCCAGCTACTCGGGAGACTGAGGCAGGAGAATCGCTTGAACCCAGGAGGCAGAGGTTACAGTGAGCTGAGATTGCTCCATTGCACTCCAGCCTGGGCAAAAAGAGCGAAACTCAATCTCAAAAAAAAAAAATGATCCTAAGAGAATATAATTTAGCATGTGAAATCTCAATTTTTACATTGATTACATATTTGCTGTGATAACATTTTGAATATATTAGGTTAGACAAGATTTTAAAGTTAATTTTACCTGTTTTACTTTTACGCTTTTAGTGACCACTAGAAATTTTAAAATTACATAGCTAAGTGGCTCACATTGTATTACTATATCTTCTAAGTGCTACTGCCTTTGATTGAGCTGAGTGGCTTCCAATTAACCAGGCTTGGGCATGTATATGATTCATTATAGGTTTGAGCATCTCATAGTAGAAGAAAATCAGAACTTTTTGCTTTGTGGGTAATGCCCTGTATGTGTTTTCCTGATAGCACATTTCTTAGCAAAGTGAATCTTAGTGTGTTGAAACAGGCACCTCCTACCTTCAGTTGCTGATGACATCAGACAAAAATAGTGAGTTACAGGCTGTGCCATTTTTAGCTTGGGGTTTCCCAGAGTCACACCTACAGCCTCAACTTGTTTAATAAAATTGTAACATTCTGTAAAGCCACCCTCCAGGGCAGTTGGGGCAGGAGCATTGAATCAGGTGGAGGTTTCGTCTTGACTCTGGCCCTGGACAGTCACTTTACCCACAGAGTGTTGGTTCCTTCTTCCAGATGGAGGGCTGAATTGCACCATCTCTCTCTCTCTCTCTCTCTCTGAGACAGTCTAGCTTTGTCATCCAGGCTAGAGTGCAGTGGTGCAATCTCTGCTCACTGCAGCCTTACCGCTCGGGTTTAAGCAATTGTTGTGCCTCAGCCTCCTGTGTAGCTGGGATTACAGGCATGCACCACCATGCCTGGCTAATTTTTGTATTTTTAGTAGAGACTGGGTTTCACCATGTTGGTGAAGCTGGTCTCACACTCTGGGACTCAAATAATCCACTCACCTTGGCTTCCCAAAGTGCTGGGATTACAGGTGTGAGCCACTGTGCCTGGCCCAGGCTCCTTTTCCCTACACTGCCCATATATTCTCTCCAGAGACTTATCTAGAACCACACACATTGGTCTTATTGCCATAACTTTGTCAGCACATTGTCTCAGAAAAAAAAAAAAATCCTGATCCTAAAGTGTTCTTCAAAGGCTGGTGAAATTGTTTAATAGTATGGCAATTCTTATTTTATTGATAGCCAACCTAAAGCACATCACTTTCTTTTCCTTCATGCCAGCATGAGCAGGGTGGGGGACCAACATGAGACTTAAGCAAAACATGTGGCTTTGATTTTTAGGGTTGTTTTTAGAAACATTAGATTTCTGCTCTAATAATGAAATACACTCTTGAAGGACTTTGACTATGCTGGAAGCTCTTTTACGAAAAAAGACATTCTTTTCTGAAAATCTTTTTTGTCTCCTTTATCTCATGCTGCATTACAGCTGATGAAGTTTAAAAGCCTGGGCATGAGAAAAGGGGAGTCCCAGATGTGACTGTCCTAGAAAAAGAGGTAAAGAGTGCAGTGGACCCAAATATGTTTGGGTATGTGCAGTTAATCTTTATGTCTTTCTCAAACATTCAAGGAAATTCCATAGCAATTGAAGTGAAAATAATCGTCTTTCATTTGTGAGTAGAGCATCCATAGAAAGCAACATATATCTTGGTCTAGAACTTAGGTTCCAAAAGAATGTGTTATATTTTTCATTTTCTCCTGTTTGTTGCACAGGAATGGGTTTCCTGTTTCTTCCTTGCCACAGGCCCTGGGCTCTGTGTGCAGTATTCTTCACAAACCAGAAACTGAAAATAGGAAAACAGGAATCTATACCAAGAACTTTTAGGAGGCTTGTCTGCAGTAGGTTTCTTCAATTCCTGTGCCTCCTGCTGGATTCTGTTTGATTAATCCATTTCTTTTAACTTGTACGAGGTCCCCATTATTAGAACCACAAGTCATTTGTCCACTGAGGATAAAAGATGGTTAGGAGTGGGATTTGTTCCACTTCTTTGCAGTGATTAAACAGTCGATTTGAACTGGGGAAAGTATTTGACCTTTGGTCTGTCCTAAAAGAAAGTCATCAGGCTATTTATACATTAAAAAGCTCTCATAAGATATGTACTCCAAGATTCATAATTTTGGAACTTCTCTCCTGTAGTACACACCCTTGTATGTATGCACACCTGGCTGTCACTGAGTCGCTTATGGGAAACTGAAGCAAGATGTTCTGTTAATGGGGGGGAAATGACCTCATAAAAGAGCCAAAGTAAATGAGACTTAGAGAATTTTAGAAGCATGACTATGCATCGTTGGGCCTTTGCTTAGTTTTTACTCATCAGCCTTGCAGAAGAAAGGCATGACTCCTGCCTGCCTCCCACATCCAATCTACTTTTAAATTTCTACTTCAATGATGCATTGTAAAGTAGTGCACAGGATTGGTTTCTAATAAGATTTTTGCCATTGGAGCAAAGCAAGACTATTTCCCCACCATCTGCTTTATTCAGAGCATGAGACATTTTGTTGTCTCCTCCTGTACTTGGGGTGCATAGGCCCTCCATTTTCTAGCCCAGTTCTTTTTAGATACCTCTACACATTGATTTGTAAGGATGGGAGAACTGATGATATAGCCTTTCTTTCACCCCCAGCTACTAACTGTCTATGCCATTAAAGGTACATGGTCAGGGGATTCTAGCAATTTTTACGCTTGCTCTTCTTCCCCTTTACCATCAATCCTGATGATTGTAGGAAATTTTATTATGAAATCTAAGAAAAACAACTAGGTCTATAAACTGTTTGAAAAGATGCCCACATAGTATTTTTTTTTCATGCTTGCCCATAATATTTGTTTAATGTACTTGTTGAATGAATCAACGCATTTGTAAGAATGGTACAATTAAACCAAATTCTTTCCAGGTAAGCTAAAAACTTTTATATACAAATGAATGTCATCTTTCTTTGAATGTTCATTCAAAAACATAAATAAGTACATTGACATTTACATACATCTGTATTACAAATACATATCTATAAGTTGCATATAGATACAATTTCCCTTTGCACCTGAGGAAACAATTGCAACAAAGGTGTTATTCAGGAATTCAGTTGGTATTTCTGCTCCCCAATTCTGTTTCACGTGATTTTTTTTAATTGAACTTTCGGTTCTGAGGTACATGTGCAAATCATGCAGGATTGTTGCATATACATGGCAATGTGGTTTGCTGCCTCCAACCCCTGTCACCTACGTCTGGCATTTCTCCCTATGTTATCCCTCCCCGACCTCCCCACCCCCCTGCTATCCCTCCCTTAGCACCCCCCAACAGACCCCAGTGTGTCATGCTCCCCTCCCTGTGTCCATGTGTTCTCATTCTTCAACACCCACCTTTGAGTTGGAACACGCTGTGTTTGATTCTCTGTTCTTGTGTCATTTTGCTGAGAATTATGTTTTCCAGATTCATCCATGTCCCTACAAGGACACAAACTCATCCTTTTTTATGACTGCATAGTATTCCATGGTGTATATGTGCCACATTTTCTTTATACAGTCTATCGTTGATGGGCATTTGGGTTGGCTCCAGGTCTTTGCTATTGTAAACACTGCTGCTATGAACATACATTCCTGTGTCTTTATAATAGAATGATTTATAATCCTTTGGGTATATACCCAGTAATGGAATTGCTGGATCAAATGGAATTTCTATTTCTAGGTCCTTGAGGAATCACCACACTGTCTTCCACAATGGTTGAACTAGTTTACACTCCCACCAACAGTGTAAAAGTGTTCCTGTTTCTCCACATCCTCTCCAGCATCTGTTGTCTCTAGATTTTTTAATGATCGCCATTCTAACTGGTGTGAGGTGGTATCTCAATGAGGTTTTGATTTGTATTTCTCTAACAATCAGTGATGGTGAGCATTTTTTTAATATGTTTGTTGGTCTCATGCATGTCTTATTTGAAAAGTGTCTGTTCATATCCTTCTCCCACATTTGGATGGGTTTGCTTTTTTCTTATAAATCTGTTTTAGTTCTTTGTAGATTCTGGATATTAGCCCTTTGTTAGATGGGTAGATTGCAAAAATTTTTTCCCATTCTATTGGTTGCCGGTTCACTTTAATGATTCTTTCCTTTGCTGTATAGAAGCTCTGGAGTTTAATTAGGTCCCATTTGTCTATTTTGGCTTTTGTTGCCATTGCTTTGGGTGTTTTAGTCATGTAGTGCTTCTCTATGCCTGTATCCTGAATGGTTTTGCCTAGGTTTTCTTCTAGGGTTTTTATGGTGTTAGGTCTTATGTTTAAGTCTTTAATCCATCTGGAGTTAATTTTAGTGTAAGGTGTCAGGAAGGGGTCCAGTTTCCACTTTCTGCACACTGCTGGCCAGTTTTCCCAATACCATTTATTAAACAGGGAATCTTTTCCCCATTATTTATTTTTGTCAGCTTTGTCAAAGACCAGATGGTTGTAGACGTGCGATGTTGCCTCCTGGGCCTCTGTTCTGTTCCATTGGTCTGTATTTCTGTTTTGGTACCAGTAACATGCTGTTTTGTTTACTGTAGCCATGTAGTATAGTTTGAAATCAGGTAGCATGATGCCTCTAGCTTTGTTCTTTTTCCTTAGGATTGTCTTGGCTATGCGAGCTCTCTTTTGGTTCCATATGAAGTTTAAGGTGGTTTTATCCAGTTGTGTGAAGAAGGTCATTGGTAGCTTGATGTGGATAGCATTGAATCTATAAATTACTTTGGGCAGTATGGCCATGTTCATGATCTTGATTCTTCCTAACCATGATCATGGAATGTTTATCCACCTGTTTATGTCCTCTTATTTCTTTGAGCAGTGGTTTGTAGTTCTCCTTGAAGAGGTCCTTTACATCCTTTGTTAGTTGTATTCCTAGATATTTTATTCTCTTTGTAGCAGTTGTGAATGGGAGTTTGCTTGTGATTTGACTCTCTTGTTTGTCTGTTATTGGTATATAGAAATACTTGTGATTTCTGCACATTGATTTTTTATCCTGAGACTTTGCTGAAGTTGCTTATCAGTTTCCGGAGATTTTGGGCTGAGATGATAGGGTCTTCTAAATATACAATCATGTTGTCTGCATTTAGAGACTATTTGACTTCCTCTTTTCCTAATTGAATATCCTTTATTTTTTTTTTTTCTTGCCTAATTGGTCTTGCTAGAACTTCCAATTCTATATTCAATAGGTGTGGTGAGAGAGGGCATCCTTGTCTAGTGCCGCAGTTCAAGAGGAATGCTTCCAGTTTTTGCCCATTCAGTATGATATTGGCT